>JAPYZC010002268.1:0-25125 GCA_030522665.1 Ichneumoninae sp. A BG-2022a
CGGTATAGGAAAATCTACCAGATTTCCGATATGTCCCGCGATTGCTATACCGTCTGGAGATTATTCCCAAACTATTTTAGATGATTTTACTATATTTTTTCTCTCCGTGTGGTTCTTTTGTTTATTCGTGACCGCCGGAATTGTAACAAGCTTTACCAGTTGCAAGCACTGCATTGAGACCTAATGGGACACCAGTGGAAGAGGTACTGGAACAGACGCGATATCCAGTCGCTGGGGACATTTTGCAAATTAGCCTTCGTCGTGACGTCCGAGGACCTCGCGTAAGCTGCGCCGGCACGGATTCCGACGAAACCGATGCTGATGCTGGCTGCTGCAACAGACGGCGCCCGAGTAATTGGGAACACATGCTCCTTCCGACCGTAGTTAGTCCATGCTGAAGGTTAACCGCCGTCCGTACTGGCGCAATAGTGTTCGGCGTGAGGGAAGACTGGTAGTGGGCTTATGCACCAAGCTCGACCGGCGTTTATATGTTAATTCACCTGCGAGGCTTATGATTCACCGTTGCTTTTGGCCTGTGGCATGTACCCGCTTTACATGCATATTGTTCAATGGATAGCGCCATCGATCCGATGGGAGCGGCTTGCGATACGACATTTGGATAATTTCTATTGGGTCTCATAGTTGCCGGTGGTTATTGTAACCACGTGAACGTATGAGGGAATGATTCTACCGCTTCTGGACCAGCTATTCCGAGCCACATAACCCTGAGGTTGGTCAGCCTTCTGTGATGAGTTGGCTCGATGAGGACCAACTGGAAATGCGGACCTGGCTTGCGGGAAGTTATTGGTTTGATTCAACCCGGCCGTTCTTAGATTGGGTGGCATGCGTACAGAATCATGTAGGAGATACAGTATCGGGGTGCCACGCTATGTTCAAGGATGACTTCGGTTAAACTGTCGACATTTTACACGTTGATCGCCCGAAACTCACGAGCGACAATGCGGTTGGTTTCTAAAACCATAGAGACTTTAAAAACCATACGTATGAGGGAATTTCTTGATTCTACCTTTTTGGACCAGCACGTCCGAGCCAAATGATCCTATGGTTGAGAAGCCTGTTCTTGATTAATTGGCTCGATGAAGACAAGCTGGAAATGTGGAACTGACTTGAAATTATGGGTTTGATTCAACTCGGCCCTGTTTAGATTGGGTGGCATTCGTACAAGATCATGGACCGGGATGCCAAGCTATGTTCGAGGATGATTTCGTCCAATCATCAACTTTTTGAACGTTCATCGCCCGAAACTCCCCAGCGACGATCCGGTCGATTTCCAAAACTATCGGGATTATGTTTGAGTTGGAAATTAAGATGGGGACGATCCGAAACTCGAGAATCCTACGAGCACATGGCAAACATTGACCCTCCATGTTACGTCATCGTTATCTCCTTTCCCTCCGCTTCGTCGACTGAAGAGCATTTTCGAATTGATTCTCTGCGGCGTCCCCGATGTCGCTCGGATCTCGAGATCGAACACGTGGATCGCTTGTAGGGGGCTTTCCCGTCTCTATGTCAGAGACAATCAGGAACTATAGGAAATGTATTCGGCCAATTGAGTTGACGTTTGGACGGACCCTTGATTATAACATTTTCCATCTAATGACCAGATGATTTTAAAAAAGTTCATTTTTTTTGTTAATAAGAGACGATCAAGGCCGTTTGTTATTAATTTCCTCCCTCTGGAAACTTTTTTACTCCCGGGTGAGTACACGTCATCGGCAAATATGACTATTTTGCGACGCAAGAAATATGGTTACTTTAACGAAGTCGGAAAAAAGGTATCGTATTGACAAATGTGACGATTTTGCGATGGAAGAAATGTTACTTTAATTAGGGTAAAAATGGGGAATATGGCCTGGTCCGTATATCATTGATTTACGTGTTAATCGAGGTGGGCCATTTTCAGCCCTTTTACCCTAAGTCGGAAAAAAGTATCGTATTGACAAATATGACGATTTCGCGGCGCAAAAAATGTGGTTAGTTTAAAGACGTCGGAAAAAAAAGTATCGCATGCTACACAGGAGGGAGTGAATTTTCCCCCCGTGTCATTTCCGCCCTCGTTTCGCTCTGGCAGCAAACTTCACACTCGGGGACAATCGCGCACTTCCCTCCCTCGTAGCATAAAATACAATTTTGGTCCTGCATAAATACGAATAGGTCGGTATTATATCATCTTTTTTGTTGCTGACATTTCCGGTAAATTGAAAGTTATTTAATCCGCAAAAGTTGTGCCCAGTCAGTGGCGAAATATTGGAAACTTCGTTGGGCTTGAATCCAGAAAAGTTTTCACTTTCAAGAAATTCGAGCTTCACAGTGATCGTGCGACTTCCGCCACTCAATTTGTGGTAATGGAAGAGAGCTGGGGGGGGGGGGGGAGAGTTTGGATGCTCGGCATGAAAAGTTCAGTCTGACTAGTCGAGCTTCCGCGGGGCAAAATCCTGTGAATTAATTGAACGATATAACACAATCGGGTTTGTGGCACGCTCGATCTGATTCGCGCGGGAAGCTTCCTGACTTGAAATTAATTTTAGCCCGAGAGGTGTGTACGCTCGAATTGTTGCGAGAGTTCGCTCAGACGCCCGGGACCCCGCCTCGGCTATATTAACAATTAAGGTAATGTCCCGGAAATAACTGTGAAATCCTCTTCCCTCTTCCCCATCAAGCCGGAGCAGATTCACAAATATTATAAAGCTAATGGCAAACTTTTCACGAACTCTCACCGTACATCTCGTCATTCCGTTTTAATAACGTATCTTTTCCATTAAAAATCATGCCGAATATTTTACAAATATTATCAAATAGTAATATATCGATTATAATGAATTGTCCGTTTAAAAGTACTTCAATTAATCAACTGCACGGTTTGATAACGAGAAAATTGCAATTACCGCGAACACGCAATATCGTCCGATCTGCCGTGCTAGCATTAATAGAACATTAATTTCGCATTCGCGTAACCGTGTGTGTTGTTCATTAAAAAAAAAAAATGTAGGGAAGAGCGGGACAAAATAGGACCGTGAGGCAAAACGCAATAATGAGGCAAAACGCAGTTTTCAAATACGGGTTTAAAATCCGGATGTACACTGATAAAAAAGTACAGTTGAATCAACCAAGACTCGGGCAGGGACATTAAAATAAATATTCAGTTGGCCGAACAAAATATTTTAATGACTCAAAGATATTTCGGTGAAATCACCCAACAAATTGTTGAACTAACAAATTTTTTTGCGGTACCAACAAAATGTTTAGTTGAACGTCCCTGCCCGAATCTTAGTTGATTGAACCGCATTTTTTTATCAGTGTATCCATGGAACAAAATGCACGCAGAAAAAAATTTATTTGACATTCACCGTTTATGAAGATTAAGTAAAATATTTATTTGATTTAAATAAATATTTATTTAAATTAAGTAAATAGTTACTTAAATGAAATGAATATTTATTTAAATCAAATAAATATTTTACTTAATCTTCATAAACGGTGGATGTCAAATAAATTTTTTTTCTGGGTGTGGTTCATCCAAAAATTATAAGAACACAATTTTTTGTCCCCGCTCTCCCGTTTTGCTCCACCGCCCCATTTTCCCCGCTCTCCTCAATAACAAAATAAAAAAGAATTGAGACTGAAAGGACTCGTGTCGCTTTAATCGGGACACTTGTCGTCTGGCAGAATCGTTGCCACGTTAAGTAAACGCGGATTAAAAAAAACAATCTCGTCAGAGAGGCTGCTTGAACCCTGCCCGAGCCAACTCGGATAACAATAACGCTTAAGTGTTAATCGGAAAATGGAGTGACCGAAATTTCCCTTCCTCCCGCCCTCCTTTTTTTAATCAACGCCGAAAGCCCTTTCGTCGTGTTCTCTTCAGTTTACCTTCGTCGCTCGGTTCTTCCAGCGCGGCTCTCTTAGGTCCGCGAAAACTGCTCGGGAGTTTCGAAGTGGAGGGAAAACTTTAGTCAATCGCTCGAGGGGGTCGGGTTAGTTCGCAGCAATTACGTAACGCGCGCGGGTGTACCGGAGGTCCGCGACCGGTGTGAACCTGAGTGTTTTATACGCTGCGGTCGCGACACCGAGAGCTCGGCGACGGAAAATAGAGACTTTCGACTTTGCCGTGCAACGGCCCGGCCAACTCCCCGTCCGGCCCACTTCGCAATTTATGGAGAATAGATTTTAATTAATTTCTCATTTCGTAAAATAAAGAGCCCCGGGTTCGGTACCCGGAATCTCGACCTCTGGTATTTGTCATACATGCATATTACAGTTAGTTATGAAACGGAGAGCGCGAGGCGGAGAGACAAAACGACCGGCAATTCGCACTCTCAGCGTGGGGCTGTGAGTGAAATTTAATCGAGCGTGCAGACGTCGCCCTAGGAAACGCTTTTTCACCTCTCTTCCACACTTTCTCGCCCGCTTCGTTGGTTCTCCTTTTTCTGATTTTTTTTTTATTTTTATTTTTTGTTGTCGCGAGCTCGAGCCATTTTTTTGCTGGACGCAGCGGCGCGATTCTCATAAAACAGTGGAAGTCGTCGCGGGGAAGAGAATTTGTATACATGGTACATAGGTGTGCATTGTGTCGGAAAGTACTTTGCACGGGCAATACCGCGTCACCGTTTTCTGTAACTGTTGCCAGAAGGTAAAATCGCTTCGAGAGCGAACTTCAAACTTTTGAATTGTACGGGAGGCGATTCAACGAAGGCGGAGGAAAAAGAGTGATCGATGTGTTTCGTATGAAATTGGCAATAAATTGCCTATCGAGCCAATTTTTCTGCGGTACCCACCCAAACACACCTTCGAATATTCGAAAGTTATAAAATGATTTTTAGTGGTAATTGTAAGCGTGCATTTATTGGCAATTTCATATAGATTTATATAACAATTGTATACACATATCTATATGATATTTGGAGCATAAATATTGGAGAAATTATTATTATTTAATTGTCGTTGCGACCGTCAAATGTAATAAAAATATTAGACGGTAAAACAGCGAATCAGAAGTTTTCGTTTAATCGCAATCCTCGATACGACTATCCACGAATTTTTGAATTTTTCATTTGCTTTGATAAAAAAAAAATCGAGATTTTATAAAGAAAATCGACGAAAAATCATTATTTTCTTTCTGACGCGAGTTTCCGTATCAAATATTGAGCTGAGAGTAAAATAAGTGGCGTATTCATGATCAGTGAGAAAAAATGCATCAGACATGGTCCCGAAACGCCGAATAACTGCAATTTTTATAAAGAATCTTTGTAGCGAATATTGCCAAAATCGGTGATTTTTCCATTTTTAAACTCAATGATTTTCTTTAGCCAAACAATCACAAAGTATGATTTTTCTTGGAAACTCTGTACACAAAAGTATATTAGACGAGGAAGCTTTGCGAAAATCTCGTTTGTCACACTTTTCCTCCTGGAACCTCACGAAGAGTCGAAATTTTTTCATTTCCATGTCGTTAGAGTCGGGATCTTCGTAAATTCCTTCACAGTTATTTGGCAATGTACGGTTTCGTGCAGACAGACAGGATGTGCCATCCCTGTATCGCCCGTAGCCATTTCCGGCCGGGAAATGTGCGATTCGAAAAACAGAAGCTCGACAGATAATCATCGGCTGCGCACATCCGCGTACATTCGGGTTGCCCAATGTGTTGGTATCGTCGCGAGCATTCGCGATCCACGGTTGAATTCGTACGGACATTATCGAGCGATTTATTTATCGTAATCCGCATAACTCCGGGCTCTGGCCATTCCGACCATCTCCCCCCACCTCGTCTACTCAAATAGAACTAATATCTGTGAAAACTCGTTGGACAGTCGTCGGAAGAGCAACTTTATATATAAAAAAATTAAAAAAAACAAAAACCACTTTCGAATTTATCTTTCCACCTCGCGCATAACTCGCGCAGTTTCGCGAAATTTATTCGCTCCGCAGGAATCCATTCTAAACTGGCGCAGTAGCATTAAAACATCTACACGTATTCCGCGGGTATTATGATTATTATTTCTCATGAAAAGTTCACTCGGAATTGTTCATGTATTTAATTCGAGTGAGAATTCCGACCATCGACGTTGTTTCTCCGCTCTGATGCTGCCTCCCCGGTACAGAAATACATATATATAGAATATATATAATGTAGGGGCAAAACGGGGCAGCTAAGCGAAAATGTCCATTGCATCTGGACCTATGAGATTCCATTACTGTGACTAAACAACCGAAGCTGTACGGTCAATTTTGACGTTCCGGAAAAAAAATATCGCCTGGGCGAAATGGACGAGTCTCAAATTTTTCCAAAATATTGGCTTCGTTTATTTGTATCGAGCGTTCACGCGGGATACGAATCATAAATATTTGTCGTCGCGATTGAGCGCATGCGCGACACAACCTTCTTTTTACAGTGTATTTACAGATGAAGCGACATATCCGAGACACACGTTGTTTCGGAACGAACAGCTGAGGAACAACTGACAGACATGCAACTCGTAAAAAAAACGCAATTTTCTGATCATTTTAGTGGCCCCATTTTGCCCCATCGACACATTTCCATGTTCCGCCCAAATTTGCCCCACTGCCCCATTATGCCCCACTGCCCCATTATGACCCGCTCTCCCCTACCCTTTCGAACGCATGTGCAGAGTATGCTCTCTCTATCGCAGTGCTAGAAACTCTGCGAAGTTTATTGAATCCATTTCGCGCCTGCTCTGTCTTGAAGCCCGGTCGTGAACCCAAGAACTTTGCTCGCACGGTGTCGCCATAGCGCGAATCATGGAGAAGTTCGAGTTGCGCGTTTGAGGACTTCATTGAAACCTGACAGTTCCACGGCTTATTTTGATCTAGCGACACGCATCGCAAGAGACACGTCCCCAGAATCGGCCGAAACGTTCACCGATCCATCCCCCTCGAGTCCTCGTCAACAATGGCTCATTTAGGCCTAATTAATGCGCCCTTGATTAAATACGATACCAGCACATGTACGGAACCAGAAACGCTGCGAGCCCTTCGTGTCAGTCCTTCAACATCTCTCACCTCCCATCAGCTAATCATATTGAGCACGCCTAAACACAGTCACAGACGTGACGCGTGCGCCTGCTGCTGGCATTCGCTTGCTTACCCACCTGTCCCGGATCATGCTCTAGAGCATGCACCTAGGTGCATGCTCGTTGCGCTTGATCCTCCAGCAAACCACCCTCTTCGGCTATAATCAAAGCTTCCATAATTTACCGTTCTAACGTCGTGTTATCAATTAATTAATTTTGCTCCAACCCTTTTTGTCATGTTAGATAACATTCGGTTGCCACGAGAAGGCTTTCCATAGTTGCGAAACCATGATTCAAAGGGTTGGGACATTATTGGGTCAAGTACAAGTTTCACTCTTGCAATTTACGAGAGATAAAACCTCGTAAATTGCAGTATAAAAATATTCCAAAAAACTATTTGGAATATTTTTATACTGAAAAATCTCGACACACTTGAGACAGCTTTTTATACAAAACAAAGGTTTTTCTAACAGCAACTAATTTCAAAAAATTTCGGACTCATGCCCGTTCAGTCTGCAGTTCATATCTAGGGCTATAATCAACGCTTACAAAGTCTACCGTTCTAAGATCGCATTATTAATTCATTCATTTTGTTCGAAATCTTTTTGTCAAGTTAGATAACATTCGGTTTCAATACTTGCGAAACCACGATTGAAAGTGTTGAGACATTACAGGATCAAGTACAATTTACAATTTACAATTTACAATTCATCCGGCGGGTAATTTTTTCAAAGATTATTACAAAAAACTATTTAGAACATGTTTACTGAAACATCTCGTCAAACTATAGATAGTTCTTCGTGAACTTTTTTTTCTTTCAACGATGACTAAATTTCAAAATTTTCCAACTCATTCCCGTTGCGTCTGCAGTTGATATCTCTTCACGAGGCACTCGGTTACGTCGGCGATGAGCGCCCATCCGCCGTTCCGTTTAATCCATCATCGAGAATTTATAGGGAAAATTTTAGTTTAAATTGTTCGCATCTCGAACGTGTATCCTCGGGGGTTGGTAGAACTGGGACCGGCATTCGCGCGATATTATACCGGTAATATTATTCTCTGCTGGGAAATAGTCACGTACAAGTGGCTGGTGCATCTACGCCCTCAGCCATCCTCGGGCTACGGGCAACCCCTCACTCTGAATGCACTGTCTACAAAGAGAACGTCACTCAGTATTCTGCCATTCCCCATGCCGGTTTCCAGACATCCTCCAGTACAGACTGCAGCCATTCCCGTACACGTGCGCTTCATGCCATCACTCCTCTCGCACTATCGTGCTCCACCAGAATGTTAAGACCGACGCGTTACTCGACGAGTTATCGCGCACGAAAGTGCATCGCATAATTATTATATTTGTCGTAGTCCGCAGTCTTTTGCTATTCGGTGTTACCGATTTTTTTGTTCTAACTTTACTGGCAAACGGAATCGTTAATCCAGAAGAATGATCATCGCTAAAGAAAAAAATGCATGCACTCGAAGTTTGTGCATAGACCGTAATGCGCCGAAGATAATTCTAATGATTCTAATATTCAGTTAATAAAGAGAGGAAAAATGAACAAATAAAAAAAATTCTCTGTCCGGATTTTTTAATTCTTTAATCTTTTAAATACAAAAAAATCACGTTTTCATGTAAACTCGGACAATCTGTTTGTACGAAGCTTATAGAGATTTTCTGTACGGAAGCCGCTTATTGCGAACTTTCGGACTTAAATCCCTAAAAAAAAGAGAAAAAAATGCATTCATTCGAAGTTTGTCCATCATGCAGTTATGACGATGTACTGAGAGAAGGATCTAGTAAAAATGACTAGGGTAAAAGTGGTGAATATGTCCCACCTCGATTAACACGTAAATCAATGATATATGGACCGGGCCATATTCCCCACTTTTACCCTATATCGAATGAGAGATATTACCACAGCACATAGTACTAGGGCGCTAGGAAGCTACTAACGGTAGGAAGTACCGGATTTATAAGAATTTTTCTTAGATATTATGGTAAAATTTTTTGAACAATCTGAGAATTTCTGCCATAGGTGGCGCCCTGGCGCCCCATTACTATGTGCTATGGTTATTCTTCTTAGATCGGTATTTTTTACTAGATCTTTCTCCGTGCACTTACAAGTCGAAAGAACTTCGACCCCAAAAAAGAGTAATTATTATACCAAAAAAGAGTAATTATGAAAATAACGAAAAAAAAGATAAAATATATACCCAAAAAATTTGAATCCTGTCCGGAATGTAAAAAAGACTGTAATTTGGTAATACAAAAAAAGATCACATTTTCGCGTAAGCTCGGGCAATTTTTTGATATAAACCGTCTAGAAATTTTGTACCTAAGCTGCGCGAAACGAACTCTCGGTCATGAATTTCTAAAAAAAAGGCATTGCACGGAAGCCGCGTATTGCGAACTCTCTGTCGAGCTATCCGACCCTTTCCATTTTGTTTTTCCCCCGGCGAGCATGTGTGTGTTTTCCTAGCCGTACAGCGCTGTACCGTGCGGGATAGCGGCAGATTTCCACGGAGATTGGATTGTTGCACGGGGCCACAGCCGCGAGACGCTTCGTTTCTCTCCGGAGGCTCGTACTGATAGAATATCTTTAGGTGTCGAATAAGGGTGAAAGGTGAACGAGCGCGGCTTGGTGTAGCCGGGTGTAGCTGTCGTCTGTGCGCGGCGAGGGCGCGTAAGGAGGTAAAAGGGGAGCGAAGCAGGTTCTTTGATCTGACCACCTGCGGCAGAGCTGCTTGCAGCCCGAAGCCGTCTCGCTTTTTCCCAACGTCTGCTCTCATATAGGGGAGAGCGGGGCAAAATGGGGCAGCGGGGCAAAACGGGGTTTTTGGGCAAAACTAAATTTTCCAATCATTTTTGGATCGGACAAGGTGGCAAAACTGGGCAGAAAAGCCTGCTTATTGGAAAATTACGTTTTGCCGAAAACCCCGTTTTGCTCCGTTGCTCCATTTTGCCCCGCTCTACCCTATATTTTTTTTGCTCTCTATCCCTCTCGTTCTTTTTCGTCTCTAGTCAGCCCCACCGCAATAGATTCGCTCTAAAAGAGGCGATGAAAGACAAACGAAAGCGCCGACGAGCGACTATGCGCGAGCAATAGCGATAGAAACAGTCACGACTGCCAGGAGTGCGTGTAAAAAACGCGGAAGAAAAAAACACGACAAAGTGACAAAGTGGAGGAGGAAGGTAAAGAGAGGGAGGGGGGAACAGGAAAAGAGACTCGGTGACGAAGGATTTTGAAACGGCTACTGGATAAAGAGGCTTTGTCCCGCGAGCCGTAAATCCAATGGTTCTTGCCGGGCTTATTCACTTACGGTCGTTCATCTAGCACGGCGACCAACGGGGAGATAAAACGAAGGAAGCGGTCGATGGGTTAAAATTCTGGTACAAAGTTATGTATATGATTTTTTGTGGAATCAAATTTGTTGGTCTTGAGCTCGAAAATTCTGGATGGACGGACGACCAAAAGTCTGCTATACGCAATTTTGGACCATTTATTATAGATGGATTTATTACGATAGGATAAGTCAGGATGCATTTTTTTTCTACGGCAGCCCGCAAGCGAATTTTTTTTCAGTGTAATTTGACGAACTGAATATATATTATCGGAAACGATCTATGTAGACTTTCTCCCTGGGAACTATTTGATATACTAGGAAATACTATCCTTTTTCTCTGTGTATGGCCACGCGGGTCTTATGGCGGCCCGTAATATCTTTTAAGGAGGCTGGAGCGAGTGGTGTTCATTCCGCCTAAATTCGAGAAATTCGGGCAAGAATTGCAAACACTTCCCAATGTTATAAAAATCTGAAAACATTCATACAATTCTTGCCCGATTCTTGCCCGAATTTCTCAAATTTGGGCAAAATGAACACCACTCGCTCCAACCTCCTTAAATTTTTGTTTATGTGGATACAGTGTGATTGCACCGAAAATTATAAGATTGAATTGTACAAGGGTTACGATATGACACCCTTTTTTTAACGTTAAAGCTCTAATTTTTACTTTCACTCTATTATCCCCACTTTCACTCTAACTCTCACTCTAATTACCCTACATGAAATTATACATCCTGTCGATCGAAAATCCAGTGGTTCATGTCGGGCTCATTCACTTCAGTTCGTCTAGCAACGGGAAGAAAAAACGGAGGAAGCGGTGCATGTGTAAAATTCTAATAAAAAATTGTATATGTATTTTCTTTATGGAATAAAATTTCTTGGTCTTATTCTCGAAATTCCTGGGTGGATGGACCGCAAAAAGTCTGCTATAAGAAATGTTGGACTACTTATTATACACGGACTTATTACTATACGCGACATTATACATTCTCTCGATCAACGAGACGTACATTTTTTAGCGGTAATTTAAAAGGGAGCTCGGGAAACTCCAGATGTCGGGATAATTCCTGCCTCCGAACTCGCAGGAAAAACGCAACTCAATTTTCCAACTTTCAGCGAAGAATGCGTAATTTCGTTACAATCATTGAAAGTCCGTTCAACATTGTTCGTCCGTACAAAAAAAAAAATATATATATATATATATCTCATTGTAAAGCTTCCATGAAACATAATTCGGTCCGTCGGGTCGTTATAATATTCCGTATTAATACAATTTACCGGAAATGTTAATGGATTTTTTTTGTATAAACCGTTCTGCACGCGAATCCCTTCAATGGTCCATGCGGCGCATAGGGCTTGATTTACTTTATATTTTTCCCCCGTAAAATATATACGAGAGGTATTACACAAATTGGTTGTAAAATTCAAGCCGAGGGAATTGATTACTCCGTTCGCGGCCCGACACGATTTTCCCTCGGTCTCTGCCTCTCAATTTTTCTTCCCTTTTTTTCGCCGGAATAAATCGAATTTCGTATTTCCATTTTGTTTTAATCAGTACGAGGCCAGGCGCGCTGGGCTTTCCAGTGCCAAATCGATTACCGTCCAGTCATGCATTTAATGGTGTATATAGTCGGATTCGTGTTTCCTCCGTCCCAACAGGCGGCGCATATTTGCCGTTGAAAAGTTGAAAAAAAAAACAAATATATATATATATATATATATATATATATATGAAATAACCGAAATGTTCGGTAAACGATATTTATGTGCTCGACCGGACAAAATGGAACGCCGCGAGATGGAAAAAAAATGGCCGACACACGTGCGCCGGGCACTCCGGCCCGATCTTCCGCCGAATCTGTGCCAGCTTCCGTCATGCGCGTCGATGCAATTTTTACGAAATTTTTCGGAGCCGCTCCGGGCGATTTCCGGTGAAAAATATTCGCGATGAATCGCGAGAAAAATACGTGAAAAAAATTATGGAAAAAAGTACGGATTTCGAAGTGCGCCGGGGATTTTTCCTAATGGCTTCTCGTTAATTCGCATTTCGCGAGCGACATCGGGTCTGTTTTCCAGCGACATAACGACCCGCGCACTTTCCATCTGCAACTTTCGCGCGGTGTCACATCGCCCCTTCTGCTTCTCCACCTTCGCCGTCGTCATCGGGAGTTCCTCGTACCCTCGAGTTTGATCGCTCATTACTCGCCGACTGGGTTCTTCCCGGCACGGCTTTCGAGAAGATCGGGAATGGGGGCTTCTGAGACCGTTCGAACGATAAAGAGTCGACGAAGGGGAACGAAGTCTGGCGATGAAATAATGGCTCGCCAAGCCAGCAGAAATCGAGTGTTTCGTTTCGATAATATCCACTAGACGTACCGAGATTTTATTGCGGCGTACAAAACCGTGAGAAATCATATTTCGAACACAAATAAGAAACTTTAGGGTCACAATTCGCTGTACGTTTATTCTCAGCTTGTTCTCTCGTTTAATCGTCGTTTTTCAACGATTAGTGATGCAAATATCTAAAAAAAAAGTGTAATTCAGGATTGGGTAAAAAAAAATTAATGAAACATTATTTAATTATTTATTTATTTAGTTTACGGGATAAACCCTTTTACATACAATATTAAAAATACATCAGTAAATTGATAAATTGTTAAAATATCTCTACTACTGGTGTTTGATTGAGAAGATTAAAATTGAAGAATTACTTTGCCAACATAATATTTCTTGCCTGTTCTGTTTTACGATTTTAGGTATAAAAGTGTAAAAAAGAAAGTTTGCGAGAAACCGTCGATGATTCATTCGGGCTCGCGTCCAATCCATTCAGAAATGAACTCGATCAAATATTGGTCAAATAATGTTTGTTTCAATGTCAACAGAGCCGAGCACACGTTTGTCATATGTCGAAACCCGATGATTCTATTGACTGATGATTTGTCAACGGTGCATTGTCACGTCACGCCGCATCCTCTCTAAAATCCCGTTGCCATACTGAGAAAAAAATGATCATTGGATTAACCAAAAGTCGCGGTGAAAGCGTTCAAAGTGCTGTTTGTTTGGTACAAATAAAGCATTGTGTCGTTAAACGATTATGTGCTACAATCGATTCAAACAAACCTTTTTGTTGTACCAACGCAATTAACCAAGGCACGTTTGGACGTATGTCATCGCGCCTTGTCAAATGAGTGCGAAATTTTTAAAATTATTATTCGTATTACAGCAGATGTCCTTAACCTGGAAAAACATTAATTGGTTTGTGCCAATTATCGAAAAAGGTACATATTCGCTCAGTTTTAAAAAAATACAATCCGTAATTTTTGCTCGTTTTTAACGTATCATGGCTCATTCTCTTCATTGAAAGATAATCTGCGAATTCACCGTCTAGATATTCGATATTATTATCCGTTTAAAAATGACATCCTTTTGTTTATCCATCGACGAAATTCCTTCATAAACAAATGTCCATCATTTTCAAACGGAAAGTACTATCGAATATCTGGACGTTGAATTCTTAGAGCATCTTTCAAGGAATAGAATGAGCCGCATTACATCAAAAACAAGCAAAAATTACGGATTATTTTTTGAAAAAACTGCACGAATATTAAAATTTTCGAAAATTAGCACCAATCAGTTAATATCTTTGCAAATCCATTGCATTTAATGTTTTTCTAGGTTAACGACATCTGCTTTAATACAAAACCATCCCCTATAATCAATAGATGCGTAAAAGTTTGCATAAATGACTTTGAAAATGTAGTGTTCAGTTGACTAATGCGAAGCGCTCCAATCTCCTTATTCAACAATTTATTTTTCTCAGTGCATTAGGGACGTTTACCTGCAATCTTTAATTGAACGAGCGACCTATTGATTACAAGTGTTGCGCGTTACACGAGGCGCTTTACATTTCTTCGGCTCGCGTCGGAAATCCGGGAAACACCGGGTCGGTTCCGTCTCTCGGTAATTCGATCGCGCTGTACTTTTTAAATCGCACACAACGACTGCACTTTCTCGTCACCGGCAATGAACGGCTTTGATCGAAATTTATCGTCCTTTCAATCCCCCTCGGCCGTCCGTACGTTTTAACCTGTGTCCGCGCTCGGCCATCCGACACCGCTCTTTCTCGGCTGGCAGGTAGCGTCCAGGTGTCTTCGTTACCCTTGCGCAAACGGAGCGCAAACTCATTTTGAACTCGACTGGGCTTTTAATTAAAAAACTTTACACCTTTTACTAAAAAAAACAGAAATAACTTTGGTACTCTAGCGCGCAATTGAAAATTACTTTAGTCCGGTCAGTGCGCCCGGCGGAAACATTTCATAACGATTCCGCACGAAAAAAAGAAACAGTCAAAAGTTGCCCACGAAAGTTGACTTATTAAACGTAAGACCACGTGTGGGTACAAATTAAACTTTCTTTCACTCTTATTAATACAAACTGCCTTCAAAAAAAAATATAAAAAATAAACTTTAGTTCGTTTTTCAAAGGGTTCGTTTTTTATTTACTAAAAAAATAAATAAAAAAACGAGTTTACTCTAGCGCGCAATTGAAAGTAACTTTAGCCAGTCCGTGTGTCTAGCGGAAACATTTAATGACGATTCTATCCGAAAAAGAAGAGTCCGTCAAAAGTCGTCCACAACTTATTACACGTAGAACCTCGTGTGGATACAAATTAAACTGTCTTTTACATTTATCAATAAACCCTCCATAACAAATAAAAAAATTTTAAAAAATTTTAAAAAACGTTCGCTCCTTTCTAAAAAGGTCGCAACACTTTTTTCCTCCAATTACCCGTTTCACCCTCGGATCTCATTCACTCTCCGGTGCCCCATCGGGTTGCACACGAGCTCACCCATAGCCGGGTCGGACTCGAGAGGTTATAAAATATTTTGCGCCACAGAATATGAAATGAAATTGAAATAGAAGGGTACGATGGAGGGTGCACTTTTTCGGAATAAAAGTCGTGACTTTTGGGGAAGGGCGTGTTGCGGATCCACGGAACGGGGCGAAGTAACGAGGCCAGGATGTTGCCACGGGTGGGTTCGCCGGTGTGAACAGAGCCTCACCCTTCTCGTCTGACTATCGCGGAAGTGCAAGTAACGCCCTAAACGCGCGGACCGTTATTACACGACGAGACGGCTCTCTCGTCGAGATTTGAGCTCGGTCGTTGAATAAATATCGTGGCCGGGGCCGCACCCGCGCCGCTATTGGATGCGGCTTGCATTTCCGCACTGCCGCACGACACATTTGTGAGCATGGTCGGGGGTAAATGTACATACTCGCGACTGCAGCTCGTCGGTTCCACGTGCACACGTATGTGTGTGCGTGTGTGTGTGTGGGGCGCCCGTGGACGCGACCGGGAGCGACAGTAATACCACGGGGTTGAACTCCACGGTGTCTGGTGACTTCGTCTGAAAGTCATGCCAGGGCGTGTAAGGGGACACGCGTTACAACGGCGTGCAGGGCGTCGGCAGATAAATTGTTAAATTGTTATGGCGAGTGTAGGAGGAAAGCAGATTGCTCAGCTCCAAAATTGAGAGATTCGAAAACAGAGTCGAACCCCGTTTATCCGGGGCAATGTTGGGAGAGCGCACGTCGCATAAGTGCACGGGGAAAAAAATTGTTGGGACATTAAGAATTTTATTACCATAACTCATTTACCTGTTTAACGTAGGGACAACAAAATATTTTGCTGCCGCAACAATAACTTATTGACGATCTACATTTTGTTGGAGAAATAGAATTATTTTTCTCCGTATGGAGTCTCGGGTGAAACGGACAAGAGACTCAAGTCAAAATTGTACTACTATTGTATATTTTTAAAAATAAGACACTACTGGTGTATTATTTGTCTGATGACTTCGTGTGGTGACTTCGTCTGAAAGTCATGCCACGGTGTGTTAAATAAATTTTTATTTAAATTAAGTTAATAGTTACTTAAATGAAATAAATATTTATTTAACTTGTGAGAGATTCCACTGTGCGGAGATATTGTACGTGGTACTTTTACCCCACGTATCTGGCAGTAAAAAAAGGTGGTTAAAAAGGTCCTTTTTGCGAGAAAAAAAATACAAGAAACAACAATAGTTCAAAATTGCATCGTGCATAAATTTCCACAGGAGAATGATTAATCGCATGGGTGTTGCGCTGCGAACCATTGTTCCAATCGAGCGAGACTCGCCACCTTTTCGGACCGGATGTTGAATCGGTTGTTATCGCAGATTGTTCACCGCGAGACCGTGCATTGAATACTTAACGCCGATACATCTGGTCCGTGCGAAACTGGCTGTAGAGCACGATAAAGTTCACTCAACGAATGGACAATGAGTTCGAAAAATCGCTCGTCCATAGAAAGTCGGCCCTCGTATATTCCATAGCGATCGGCTCGGGCGTGGGCGTGCGATACAGTTTTCCCATCGCGGCCCCGAGCTGACGATGGCGGAAAAGTGCACGAGACGGCGGAAATGCCCTCGGGACAGAGAGTAAAGAGAGCAACACCCACCGAGCTTGATAGGGATATTTATGCGCGGTGAAATATTACCGGGCGGGTTACCGTTGTCGGCTCGAAATTCGGCGGCCACGAAGAACACCGCCCCGCGCGTGCGGTGAAGGTCGATCCACCAAAAAGCCACGTAAATGTTTGCCGCTTTTACACTCTCGTCGATCTTTCCTGCATACCTGGTTATTTTCACTTTTCCGTTTTTTTTTTTTTTTTTTTTTTTTTGGAATTTACACCTCGGTACACGTATGCGCGGTTCATTGAGAGTTATGGCTCGGTGACGCGCTGTTAAATTTTCTGGGGCTCGGAGTTTGAACATAAACTTTTCATGCGTTTCACTCGGAGAGCGGCGTTTGTGGCTCGAAAGATGTCCGGAGTGGTTCCGAAACGAATCGTTTGGCCGCAGGGTAGAGTGGGGTAAAATGGAAGAGAGGGGGCAATATGGGACAGTGGGCAAACCCCAATTTTTCAGTAATTTTTGGATGCCTCATTTCGACCCGTCGATACATCCGGATCTTCTGTCCCGTTTTGCACCGCTCTGCAAAAATTATTGGAAAACTGCGACTTACTCACACCTCGAAAAATAATTTATTTAACACGCTTTCCGCAAATGAATATTTCTTTAATATAAATAAATATGTATTGCATTTAAATGGATATTTATGTAAATAAATAAAAATATTTATTCCCGACTGCCCGTCAAATAAATTATTTTTCTGGCTGCACTTTCCCGTCTCGCCCCACTGACCCATTTTGCCCCGCTCTTCCCTACTCCGAGGCGAATGTTTTTTCGTCGGTATTTTTTTATATTTCGCAAAAAAAAATTGAACGAGTCCACCGATCGAACGAACTCCATATTCGCATCCTATCCCCCCCCCCCCCTCCTCCTCGCAGTTGCAAAACTTTTCTAGGAAAGTCCTTCACTTGAAGTATGTTCGCGAATGACGAGCCCGCGGATAGTTTTGGCGAAGGGCCGGTATACGAAGCCGAGATCCGGTGCGATAGCTTTCTCAAACGAAAATGAGATGGACACGTAACGATAAGCGTGTTGCACGTATGAGACAAATTGGAAACTGGGTTGGATGGAGGGAACGAAGGGGTCCGTTCGCATTCTGACCGGAGAGCCGGGACCAACCTAGGGGTGAGCAGCGGGGGGGAGAAGCTTTTCGTAAAACGGATTGGGTAACTTGCGTAGTTTCAAAGTGAACTCTATTAAGTACCGAGGCATGGATAAAGTTCCGTAGTTTCCGCGAAACTCTCTCCTCTCTCTCCGGCCCTCTCCGCAGTTCGCTATCGCGCTCTACTTAACCGCTCTCATAGCACACTCGGAAAATGCGTTGTGGTGGTGTAAATATTGAAGGGGCCCGATATTAAATTAATCTCGAAGCTCCTCGGACGAACAGATTTGCTTCCGCGGATTCTTGCCGGCGAAGAGCCCGATTAAATTTCATTCGAGAAGTTATCGAGGCGTGCGACTTGATGATAATTACCGTCCGGAAAAGCGGCGATAATTAGTTAACGAAAAAAATTAGGGAGAATAATTAATCGTCGGATTTTAGGAATAGACGAATTTTTTTTTATTCATTGTGTATCTTATTTATTTATTTATTCGTTAAATATTCAATGATGGGTCGAGATGTTGCTGACAGCGTGCAAAACCATACAAGGTCTTCTTCTTCTTTCACAATTTATCCGGGCCGTCAGCACGACACGGAAGGGGATCCGGATTGGCCACAAGAAAAAAACGCGCCGGCCAATGTTATCAATCGTACCAGCTACAGACTTTTTTGGTGCATTTTCATGTCGACTTGTATATTCGACCTTACTTTTGTGTCCTGGCAATTTTTTATTAGATGGCTGTTTGGATGATACCTTGGACCATTGTCTTGCAATTGGGAATAAATAAATAAATAAATAAATAAATAGATAAATGAATAAATTTATTTATTTCATTAAATTGATAAATAAATAAATTTATTGGAATTTGTTTATTCCAATTTTCAAGAATCCCGGGGATCCTTCTAGGGGTCACCCACGCCCCGATGATTATTCTAAATCCGCCTAGGGGACATAAAAAATAAAATGAAAAATATTCCGTAAAAAAAAATGTTTGCGAGATTCTGACTTTTGCACTTGAGACAATTTGTCCGTCGATTCTCGAGGCTCGTTCGAGCTTCCTCGTCTCGACCGGACGAGATCATTTTTTCCATTTGCACACACGTCGTCGAGAGACTTTTCTCGAGACCTTGCGTTCACGAGATTTGTTCCCTTTCGAGGCCACCCCGGTAACACGGGTCCGAATTTATTTTTTCGAAATTCAAGGAAACGACGAAGAGGGGCGAGTGTAATCTCAGCTCGGCCCGAGCAACGTTTCACGGAGTGCATGCAACTCTCGCAGCCACGAGGGAGTAAATATAAATCTTGGACCGAGACAGCGCGGCAGCAGCAGCAGCCGTTTCGCGTGTACACTAGTTTCTCTACCTGCTCCTCTGCAGAATCCGTGCTGAGTGTACCACTTCCTCGCAAGATCTTAAATATTCCGCGTTATTTTGCCCCGCGCTATCGCGAAAAGGCTGATACTCGTGTTTGCCGGTTTACACACTCTTTTCCGCTGAAAAGAGCGACGTCGCTCGATCGCTGATTTCAAGATTTTCATTCGTAACTTTAATAAATAAAATATTTTAAAAATATCGTAATTCATCGGGACGAGATCTTAGCGAGAGTTTTATGACGATTTATAGAAACGTTCGTAATTTCTATGTATAAACGAAATTCAGTTGAATCATATACACTATAAAAAATGTCTGCATCGAAATAAATGTACTTGTATTGGAAGCTTTTATGCATAACCTAGTATATGAAATTTAATATACAAATGTTGTGTAAATAAAATGAATGTAAGGTAAATAAAAAATAATAAAAAAGTGGTATTTTGAATAAAAGTACTTTAATAGTACTAAATGTATTTAAAAATTACTTTAAAACTACTATAATTTTACATAATATTTGTGCATTAAATTTAATATACTGGTTTATGCATAAATTAAATTTACAATTTTTTTAACAGTGTAGATCGTTTGCCTCGTCGCAGTCGCGCACTGAGAGAAGAATCTGATAGCATTTTTCACAAATCTGGTAAAAACCGACTGCTGGAAAATATATGGTAATTTTGGTTATCGCAGATTTTACATGAATAAACGAAATGCAGTGATATCAAACATATATTTTCCATCATCGCAGTTTCAGTTGACGAAGACAACAATGTAATATCCAAGTTTCTCGTGTCGAAACAAATAGCATCGTTCGGTCGCTCCATCCCTCGCCGCACCGTCCTTCACCCTTCATCGTCTCCTCGTTGAATTATTAGCGGTTACATATAAAAGCGAAAACTCGTGTGCGATGGTGGGCACACGAACGAAATTCGCTCTCGCTGTTGCCGCTGCCCGAGGGTAATTTGTAAACACCCGGAGGACTCGCGAGCATGATGTTCAACTCGGCGAGTTGCTCCAAAACATAAGCCAGACGCAACGCTGCAATTTATTCCTCCGCCTGCTCGCTTATACATAATAGACGCGTTAACCGCACGTGCGCAACCTGCATAGAATCCGTAAAGCTCTCCCGCGAGCATGCTGCTCGCAATTCGCGTTGCTGCTTCGTCGAAACTCGTGCACACATCCTATTCAGCAGCGTGCGTGAAAGCTCAGCGCTCCACGCATTTATCAGAGTCGCCTTTGTATTATCATAAATAGAAGCGCGACAATCGTCAAAGTGATACGTAAAAAAAAAAATATTTTTTTTTAACCATGCAACGTCGTCGTGCTTAATTAAACCGAGCCTCGGCAGGTTCGTCGCATTCATAAGAGAAGCCCTTCATCCGCAACGGTGTATACAGTTCTGTAGGGAAGGTTGCTCCACTTGATTGTCGAACGTTGCGTTCGGATCAGCGCTGAAAAAACGAGAGAGACTCCAATGTGTCTGAAGTTGGCATATCAGTTTCTAGCAGATCCGAAATAAACTGGAGTTCCATTCACATGCAAACTGATTTTTTAAAAATATCGTTGTGGGCATTTGATGCTTTAAACAGGATATTGAAAAAAATGGTTTGCTTACTTTTACGTGACAATCGTCAAAGTGATACGTACAATTTTTTGTTTTGTTTTTAAGCGCGCAGCGTTGTCGCGCTTAATTAAACCGAGCCTCGGCAGGTTCGTCGCATTCATAAGAGAAGCTCTTCATCCGCAACGTTGTGTACAGTTCTGTAGAGAAGGTTGCTCCACTTGATTGTCGAACGTTGCGTTCGGATCAGCGCTGAAAAAATGAGAGAGCCTTCCAATGTGTCTGAAGTTGGCCTATCAATTTCTAGCAGATTAGAATTAAACTGAAGTTCCATTCGCATGCAACCTGATAGTTTTTACCAATAGTTCTGGCGATTTGATGTTTAAAACAGGATATCGAAGAAATTGTCTGCTTACTCTAACGCGACAAGTGATACATAACATTTTTTTGTTTTGTTTTTAAGCGCGCAGCGTTGTCGCGCTTAATTAAACTGAGCCTCGGCAGGTTCGTCGCATTCATAAGAGAAGCCCTTCATCCGCGTTATTGTACACGGTTCTGTACGGAGGGAAGATTGCTCCACTTGATTGTCGAACGTTGCGTTCGGATCAGCGCTGAAAAAACGACAGAGACTGCAATGTGTCTGAAGTTGTTATATCAATTCCTAGCAGATCGGAAATAAACTGGAGTTCCATTTGCATGCAACCTGATAGTTTTTTTGCTTCCTCACAGAGGAAGCTTTGTTTTTAACAATACTTCTGGCGATTCGATCCTTAAGTTAAAACAGGATATCGAAGAAATGATCCGCTTACTTCCCGTAGCACATCATTTTCTAAAACAGACTATTTGGCCTTCCGAGCTCGACAGTTCTAGATATGACACAACAATAGTTCCACGGGTCGCAGTATCGGCCCGGAGGGAGTACACAATTGCGTTATACAGACATGCCGGTCGATATCAACTTTGAAAAGCACATCCATGGGAACTGCCTTTGTGTTATCGTAAATAGGAGTGCGACAATCCTCAAAGTGATACGCAAAAAAAAACGTACGTGACATTTAATTTTTTGTTTTAGGTGCAACGCAAACGTTGTCATGTTTAACTAATCTGAGCCTCGACAAGTTCGTCGCAGTTATGAGAAAAGCTGTTCGTCCGCGACATTGTATCCGGTTCCATCCCGCGCGAACCTTGCTCCATGCGAATGTCGAACTTTTCGTTCGGTTCACCGCTGAAAAATGGGATAATCTCTCCACTAGACGCAGTATCGGTCCAGTGGGAATGCACAATTCCGTTACCACTCATGCCGCTCGATGGCAACTTTGGAAAAGCACTGCCACGGGAATACCGTAACCAAGCGCGCACTTGCATCCTGATCCGGGCCGGTTCTCGCTTAGCTTCTGCTAACGGTAATTTACGACTCGCCAGAATCGGGAGAGTGCACCGAGCCTGGTTTCGTTGCAGCTACCGCTGTTGCCGCGTAGTTTGCCATGGGACATCGCACTAACACAAAAAAAAAAAACGAAGCCCCGAACAGAATCCGTCGACATTTTGCGGATTTCGAAAATGAGAAAGCGTTGTAGTGACTCGCCCGGCGCTTGATTTAAACGGCGGAAGTTTGACTTTACGATGGTTTCTGTCACGTGTCGCGGAAACGAAGGCTCCCGCGTCGACACTCGACAGAAATTTACAGCGTCGGACCAACCGATGGAAACACAGTGCGCGACACTCTGTTTTACGAGCGCAGGCAACATCGGTTGCACTGTACATTTTTTTTTACACAGTTTTCCATTGTACATTCATTTTGTAAAACTGTCGACAGATTACTCGTCACAGTTTTCGTTTACTCCGTTGGATTCATTAATAATTAATCCAATTTATTAATTAATCATTAATAAATTAATAATATCCAACTGATTATTAATTAATAATTTCGGATAGGAACTGATTGAATTAATAATATCGATTGATGTAATTTCAATAAATGGATCAATCGATAGCTCGAGGTAGGTCCGAGAAATTGTAATCACGAATCACCGAGCTCTCTCGTGCCAGAGCGATTAATCCGAGCCAAGGCGGTTGGCTTTAGTTGGAACGCGGCGGAGGGATTAGTCCTTTGAGGGGAATCGGGCGATGCGAACCAGTCGAGTCGGCAACCGAAATTGGAATATTTCGTTGGTCCGTAAGGGACAATCGTTGTTAATACAGAGGTGTTTCGAACTACTAATGCACCCCGCACGCGAAAAGCAAAATTAATTACACTAAACGTATGGGAATTTCAGCTCGTTGGACGATTATATTCGTGGAGTACAATTTCGTCCAATTTCGATACGCGAGTTGAAAGTGACGTCCGATTGTGCAATACGTTATACCACATTTGATTGGAAACCCTTCGATCAAGTGCATTACGCGAACCAATTAAGGTTTCTTCATCATAAGCTGTAGCGATTCTTGTATGCATTCATTGAACGCTGCGAGGAAAAGACGAAAAGTCTCAGAGTTCGCGACAAAGAGTCGAACAGCCTCGCATTTGTAAGCGACAGTCGACGTTAGTATGGAGTTGATTCGAACTACTAATGCACTTCCGACGTGAAAAGCACAATTAATGACGTTAAGCGTATGGAAATTTCATTTCTTTGGACCATTATACTCGTAGAATATTATTTCAGTTGAAAGTGACGTCCGTTTGTACAACACATTATACCACATTTGATTGAAGACACTTCAATCAAGTGCATTTCGTGAGCCAATTAATGTTTGTTCGGCATACGCTGTAGCGATTCTTCCATGCAAGTCTTTGAACGCTGCGAGGAAAAGACGAAAAGTCTCAGAGTTCGCGATAAAGGGCAAACTCGTTGAAGTCCGACCAGCTTCGTCTCGAAGAGTCGAACAACGTTCCCTTTGTAAGGAACAATCGACGTTAGTATGGAGTTGTTTGGAACTACTAATGCACTTCCGATGTGAATCGCACAATTAATGACCTTAAGCGTATGGAAATTTCAGCTCATTGGACCATTATACTCGTGGAATATTATTTCACCTAGTTTCGATACTGTGAAACAATACGAGTCGAAAGTGACCTCCGTTTGTACAACACATTATACCACATTTGATTGAAGACACTTCAATGAAGTGCATTTCGCGGGCCAATTAACGTTTGTTCGTCACACGCTGTAGCGATTCTTCCATGCAAGTCTTCGAGTCTGCGAGGAAATGACGAAAACTCTCAGAGTTCGGGATAAAGAGCAAACTCGTTCAATTCTGATCAATTTCGTCTCGAAGAGTCGAGCAACGTCGCCTTTGTAAGGGACAATCGACGTTAATATGGAGTTGTTTCGAACTACTAATGCACTTCCGACGTGAAACGTACAATTAATGACGCTAAGTGTATGGAAATTTCAGTTCATTGGACGATTATATTCGTGGAATATTATTTCACACAGTTTCGATGCTTTAAAACGGCGCGAGTTGAAACTGATGTCCATTTGTACTTCATTCAGGTACATTTCGCGAGCTAATTAACGTTTGTTCTTCACAGGCTGTAGCGATTCTTCCGTGCAAGTCTTTGGAGTCTACGAGGAAAAGACGATATCTCTCAGAGTTCGGTATGAAGCGCAAACTCGGTAAAGTCCAATCAGCCTCGTCTCGAAGAGTCGAGCCACGTCACAAGCAAAGTGTCAAGACGAGCGTCGACTTGGCGTTAACTTTTCCTCCGCTGCCGATATTCCGAGTTAGCGCCAAGAAGCCTTTCCAGAGTGTTGCGGCGACGTCAAACGTTCTCTGGAAACGAGACACTGCTGGGATATATTACCCGATGCCATAGGAAATTTCATGTTCTCGTCTTCGCAGGGCGACATGGTCGCCCTCCGATTTCAAAGGCTCCTCTTGGGTCTCCGTTGGAACTTTATGTTGAGCAAAATGATCCGGATATAGATAACTAGGAAGTTTCGCGCCATTTCGTGAGTTGGATGACTGAATCAGCAAGATCTCATGATAGTTTCACGATGACTATGGCCTTTTCGCTTCAGGTTCTCATCTTCGCAGGGCGACATAGTCGTGGCCCTCCGATTTCAAAGGCTTCTCTTGGGTCTCCCTTTGAACTTGTTTTTGAGAAAAATGATCCGGATATAGATAACTAGGAAGTTTCGCGCCATTTCGTGAGTTGGATGACTGAATCAGCAAGATCTCGTG
>JAPYZC010002269.1:0-15272 GCA_030522665.1 Ichneumoninae sp. A BG-2022a
GGCAAAATATTTGTTGCCACAGCAAAATATTTGTTGCCACAGCAAAATATTTGTTGCCACAGAAAAATATTTATTGCCACAGCAAAATATTTGTTGCCATAGCAAACTATTTGTTGCCACAGCAAAATATTTGTTGCCACAGCAAAATATTTGTTGCCACAGCAAAATATATGTTGCCACAGCAAAATATTTGCTGCCGCAACAAAATATTTTGTTGTCACTATGTTAACCCGGTAAATCAGTTATGGTAACAAAATTCTTGTTGTCCCAACAATTCTTTTTTCTCCGTGCGGCAGCGCTGGAACTCGAAGAGAATCAAATGGAAAAGCCCCCGCGAAAGTCGGAGCGAGGGAACGACTCAGACTGAGACGCCGGTAACTTCGCTTCGACTGTGCCGCGCGAGCGCCGACGGAGCGTTTCTTATAGTTTCATTATTAGAAGGCGCGACACACGCGGAGCTCTCGTCGCGGGACAGCGCGGCTTGCCGCGAGGCTCCCTCCGGCCTTAATCGTACAGATTCGAGACAATACCCATTCCTGACGTGAAATTCGTTTAATTAACATTCAACTTTTTTTTATCGCTCGCCTACGGCATCCGGCTGTCCGCCGGTTGTATTCAAACGCGGAAATTCTCGCACACACCGCCCCCTCCCTCGGATCTCTCGTTTGCTCATCCGGATTAACGGGGTACAGTGCTTTTGGATTATTTAGACGCTGCGTGATACACGGACGTAGTTCGCTACGCTCGGGAGGAAGTCGGGAGGAATAGGACGAGAGTGCAGGAAGGAATATTCGAGGGGCCTCCACACGGGCCAAGCAGACGATCGAACTCGTTAAACAATTCAGGACTCTGGGCACTTACCGGATGCCCTTGGCTGTCTGACTTCCTCTCGCTCCCGACTGCTATGGAGCGAGGCCAATTATTGACTGTCTTATCCTATTTTCTCTAGAGCAATCGAAAGTAGCGGGAAAGTTATTCGGAACACGTGGAAATGATTTTTCGTAAGGTCGGCCAGCGATTTTCAGGCGCAAAAATAAAAGGGGTTTTTTATTTTATTTTTTTTTTCGGTAATTAGAAAATTTGTCGAACAATCTACCACGATTAATCGATGGTAAGAGTGTCTGATCACCTACAAAAATCTCTGCTCGAATATAAAAAATTGTAGGAGTATCGCCACATGTTTTGAAAGGAGAAAATATAAAGGAAAAGCAATATTGCAACTCGTATAATTTTTTTGTTCGAGCCTAAGCATAAATCAACGAGGATAAATCCGAGGATCGAATTTTTTGTTAGCGAGAAAAATTAAGAATCTATTTTTTTCTTTGTATTTCTTTAACGCGCTGCGGCTTCGGGTCGGTCTAACTTCGGGCTCTTCTTTTTTGGTTTTTAATGAAGAGGCTCAGTAACATCAGTCTTTACGTTTTGAGCCTGGCCTGGTCCCTCTTCAGAACAGAATAGCACGCGAAACGAAAGAAAGAAACATAATGGAAAGAACGAGGTGATATAAGGGAACCAAATAAGAACGATAAGGCATAACTTAAGTATTACAGGTTAGAAATATATTGACATGTAACTATTTTTACCCTCACTGTAGAGAAAAATAAACACCGTTCCGAAGCCTCAGCACGTTAAAGAAATACATTTTCTCATCGGTCATCGCACAGAAAAAAAAATATCATTGACTCGAGTAAAATTTGCTTGCCGGCTGCCAAAGAAAAAAATGTTGTTTCAATTCTACTTTCTATTCGTACAATTTCATACTGGATTGAAACAATAACATGTTACCTTGACAGTCTTGCCGTCGTTGTTCCAATATCATATGGAATTGTAAGAATTGAAACAAACATTTTTCTCTTTGGCAGCCCGCAAGCGATTTTTTTTCAGTGCGCATTCAACAACGATAAAACTTTTTTTGCCTAAAATCGATGAGCCTTAATTGGGCCACCCGCGGCAGCGGTCTCGGGACAGCAGCTTCGCGTATGCACTCTCGCTCCAAAACGCCGCATCCCGTCTCTAATTCCATGTACAGTCGCGATATCGTGGACTCGCATTTGTCGATGTAGGTCAAACGACGAGGCTGTATCTCCGCGAATAGAATAATTGCGATGATACATCCATATCCCCGACAATCCGCGGTGTGAGAATGGCATATACTTTCGAGATAATCGAGGGAGAACTCCCGCTGAATCTTCGTCGTTAGTCATTCGTCTCGTCCCGCGTCGGGCATCGGTAGCCGGGGCAAACGGCAAAAGTGGTAACCGGGCAATAATGTGTGCGCGCTCTCGGGTTCTCGAGACCGGCACGCGCCCCGATCGAATAACGAGACAGCTCCGCGTGAGAAGGAGACAGGAGAGCACACGAGAGGGAAGAGAGCCGTGTCGAGGGGAAAAAGGGAAAGTATATATGAACAGATATGAGGGAAATTGCGGCACGTGCCTCGCGCCTCGTCTACCGCGAGAGATCCATGCGCGAGCTGCGTCGTGGACTGTGCCACGTTCAGCTCCGCGACTGACGATCGCAAGTCAAAAAAGAAAAAAATAATTGATAAATAATTCATAAATAAGTGGCTAAAGGACTTACGTCCTTTGATGGCTAATTGGCAATGTATATATGTGTGGTTCAAAAAATTGTACCATTCAGCATATTGCCAATAAATCCACTATTACTAGTACTTAATACATAAAAGTGAAATTATAAAAATCAACGACACCCATTACAAACGTATTGCCGTCAAAAACTCAGATATTCATTTAGAAAAAAAAAATTAAATCATGCAAATCGATTTGTTGGCCAATAATTGAATATGGTCAGCCAATCTTTTTAAACTGCAAGGAAAGTGCACGGGAAAACAATTGAAACAGCCGAAACAGGTGCCCTCAAGCGACTCACAAGAATCCGAAACCCGTCAAACCCTCTCTTCAACCTGCACAACACATCGTTGTACGAAAAAACTTGCATTATCAACGAGATTACTGCAACGTACAAAACAATTCGCAATAATCCAATTTGAAGACCCACAACCGTTATGCATAAAGAGAAAGCCACATAACATGCCAACACATAAATTTTCCACCTACACTATATTTCAAACCTAGGAAGGAATGTTCAACGATATGTAATTAAATTAGGAATAATGGCCTGCACGTACACCACAAAAAATACAACATCAAAACCTTCATCATGAAAAGCATAAAAAATGCTACACTGGATACCAAAGATTATCCTGGGCGGAACGACCTCGATCGATGGCTCATTGATCGTAAAAATAATGTTGTTAAATAAGTGTCAAAATCGTTTGTTCAGGTTTGAATATACAAATATGTCATTTTATTTCCAATGTCTTTAACAATTTTCGTTTGTACTTTTGTTTGTAATACTAGAGCCGTATAGTGCGTTCAAAAAAATTAACAGATAAAAATTTGTTGTTGTAAAAACTACAAACTTTTTTTTACTGTCTGTGAATTGCATATCGTTTCTAAATGCCCCACCACCAATATTGTAGACACTAATGTCAATAAATACATTTACAACTACTACCAAAAATTAATAAATAAAAATAAATAAATCATTATCGTTATTCCCAAGCCCCGTGGTGGAGCCCGAGATCGATAAGATCCATCGCGGATGCCGGGACACCGAGTCGTCGTTGGGAATGAATGAATGAACCGCGATCGAGTAAACGGGTCTCAGGGGTATATAGTACAGAGGCGGCGGCGACTTC
This sequence comes from Ichneumoninae sp. A BG-2022a, assembly GCA_030522665.1. NCBI lineage: Eukaryota > Metazoa > Arthropoda > Insecta > Hymenoptera > Ichneumonidae > Ichneumoninae sp. A BG-2022a. The sequence continues at coordinate 3,722 of JAPYZC010002269.1, forward strand.
GCGGCCACGTTGTGCACCGCATCCGTACGCGGCGCGTAACTCCTAACGTTTGCAACCCGATATCGGGTTTTATTCCCGTTACAGTGCTCGCCCGATGGCGAGGAGGTGTATCGCGTGTTCGCGCGTTCGTCCGTGCAGGACGAGCGCGGGCATCGCGGTATCATAGTCTTTTTTACCATAGTTACGCGGTGGAGCGTCTGCACACAGTGCAGACGATACGGACGGGGGAAACGATCGAGGTGCGACGATGATCGACGGCAGAATTTCCATCGATCATTCACCCGGCGTATCATCGAGCATCCCCTCGCGACTGGCTCGAGGGATCTTCGCCTCTTCCATTAATCTCGGAGAGTCTTAACACCGGCCAGCTCCGGCGCGCAGCACGAGACCATCGTGCGGCCAGGCGTGGTCCGCCACTTCGGCGGGCGGCTGGACAAGGAGGCCTAATTGATCCCTCGGCTCATCCGGAGGAGGATGACGGGAGAGCTTGCTCTCCGAGCGGCTTAGCGACTGGCAACGTTTATCAAACGGGTGTGGACCAGAGCCCTCCGATAGACGCGACTCTCTGACAATGCCGGAGACGGAGCTGAGTGCATGTGCAGCGAGAAATGCATCCGAACGGTCGGAGCGCATTGTCGGAACACGAGCGGAGCGAAGGGGTAGGACGGGGGGCGCATGTGACGCCGGTCGTCCTGCTGCGGTCGTGCAGGTAGATTTATGGCGAGGGGGAAAGCTCCGAGGGGGAGAAGGGGGAGAACGAGAAGAATAAGAACGAGAAGCGGCTCAAGCGAGAGAGCCAGCGTGCGGTGCCCGGGCTAGGTTTCTGTCGCAGGTCAGCCGCGGTTCACGGTCACGCGGGGGAGAGAGAATGGATCGCGACTACCACCGCGGGACCACAAACTCCGTCGCGACGCAACCAGCACACGAGAAAAATTGTTTTTGGCTCTCCAACGGAATACTGATCGTTAATAATTTATCGCCGCGACGGCTATGAAAATTGTCTGCTTGCGGACAAAAATTTACTGCCACGGCGGGGTGGTTTGTGGTCAGTTGACATGTTTGCAATGTTCTTAGTTAAAAAAAAATAACAAATAATAACTGACATTAAGAATTGTTCCTGCAATTTTTTTCGCAAAAATTTCTAACATGCTCTCTTAAGGAGATTGAATAATAATTCTTTTCTAATTAACTTTTTTTAACGTCGCGTCAACTACTGCCGTTATTATTAGTATATTAGACATGACCTACTATTGTTTCCTTCACTGGGAACCGTATCGCCTTGGGCGTTACTGAGTACAGTAGAATTACCTCGTTTATCCGAGGTAATGTGGGGAGATCATAAGTTGGATAAGTGAAATCTCGGATAACACAGATAACATACTCAAATCAAAGTTGTGCCACTTATATATATTTTTTGAAATAACACCACTTCATATAAACACTAACCTTATTGGTTAATTTAGTAATTTTTTTTTATAATTGTAATTTCGTTAATTAACATTATTTTCATATAAACATAAACCAATGACTCTAAAATCGGAAAACTGTTGTGTTTGCAGCTCGCAATATAAAGCAAACTTGCACAAGCTTAAGCGCGTATGCAACAAAGTTGCCTTATGCGTTTTATCCGACTTTTCCGTATCATCCGAGCGTAGGGCAAAATGGGGCAACGGGGCAAAACGGGTTTTTGGTCAAAACGTCATTTTCCAATAATTTTTCGATGCCCGAATTCGCCCTATCGAATACATCAGGCTTTTCTGCCCAGTTTTGCCACCTTGTCCGCTCCAAAAATGATTGGAAAATTTAGTTTTGCCCAAAAACCACGTTTTGCCCCGTTGCCCCATTTTGCCCCGCTCTCCCCTAGACCTCGGTTAACGCAGAGGGCTCGGATGAGTTGGGTACTTCGGATAACGCGGAGCCTCAGATAAGCGAGGTTCTTCTGTAAGATCGAACGTTAATCGTACGTTTCGGCGTTAGCAACCGTCCGTCTTCTACGTTCGCTTCACGGCTGCGAAGCAACGTCACGTCGATTGCTCACTGTAAACATTGGACGTCTACCGACATGTATCGAATATCACAAAACAGATGTCGTGAGCTGCGTGGCCTCAAAATATTTTTCCACCGGCAAGACTTCGGCACGGGAATTCGAACCCGAGACTTTCCGACACTTTGTTTTCGCGGCTAGCACTCTAACCACGAGACGAAAGTGATCGGCGATGGTAATTTTGGCCTACGGCCAAGCGGCACATTGGGATCGGTAAAAAAACTCCCCAGTTCGCTAGACCGTTCGATATACGCCCTATGCATGTTACACAGACTGGAGAGTAGCGGGAACAAAGTCGACGTCCCGACGCCGGGTCACACCCTCTTTCACCTCCGCTGTGTTACTATCGTAACTCGATCGTCACGTGCTTTTCATTTCGATAATAGGTACGAAGCGTGCGTGCCCTCCGGATATTAGCTCGTAGCGGCCTCGCAGTGTACATACGGTGTATATCGTTTGATCCCGGCTATTCGATTACCGGTCCTGGGAAATCGCGCTCGACGGGAACAAGATTATCGAACGGTCGCGAAAGTGGATGGATATGACGAGGCAAATTTTATATATACACAAATTATATTATTTTGCACACACACACATGGACGGCGGAGGCGATCGATCGATCGATCTCTCCGCGACGCTGCTCTCTCGAGCGTGCAGCACATCTCGCGCAGGAGGATAAAGAATCCACACAACCGGCTCATCCACCTCTTCCACGCTATTCCTCCGCTGGAGGACGCGCACGAGTAAAACCATCCGTCCAATTATCCAATTACCGCGTCCGCATTAGCTTCGGTTGCACTCTAATAATTGCAACGCGCGAGAGCGATGCATCGGTGCAAGGATATAGCGCTTGCTGGCGAGCTCTCGGACGCGCAACGACGACCTTCGCCAGATGCATGCGGCGGCAACGGCAGCCGCTCGATCTCCGAACCTATGCAGAACACGCCGATCGCTACGTGTGCGGGCGTTTTATAATTATCGCTCTTCCGTTTTTCAGCCCATCGACGATACCGACGTTACATTATAGCGCGATGAAAAGAAAATCGTGGAACATCGAAAGATCCAATGGGCTTCCCGACGAAGCAAAGTTAAATCTTCCATCGTTCAAAGATTATGGGAACATTGGATTAGATATAATGATAATATTAAAAAAACATAATATAACATTTCATCAATTGAATATTATTGGTATTTATTTTGTTCAAGATACCTGAAATGTGTTTTATATAATATATTATATATTATATAAAACAATAATAATATTGAGTAAAAAAAAATATTATATTTATTTATCCGTGGATCAATATTTATCACTTTAAAAAAAGCATAAAAGAACATTTAGAAAATGGCATATTATTAGAATATTATTATTATGCAATTGTATTCACTATATTTGAACAAATTTGTTTTATATAGGAAAGAGCGGTGCAAAATGATTATATAGGGGAAAACGGGGCAGAAAATCCGGACGTTTGGACGGGGCAAAATGGGGCATCAAAAAATTATTGGAAAATCGCGATTTGGCCCGCTCTCCCCTAATACATTCCATACCACATGCATATATATAGTCTAGAATATTAAAAAAAACAATGATATTGAACAAAAAAAAAATTATATGATACTAAATGTTATAATTATTTCTTAATGAGTCGATATTTTTTGTAACAGTTAATGGAGGATGCCGGGGCAGGTGGAAGGACTCACCGAATGATTTCTGATGCCCAGCCGCACCTTGGAGTACTTCTTCATCAGTACGCGCCACAGGACGTAAGCCATCTCGTTACTATTCACGCACGCACGACGCGCCCGCGTTTATCCGCTATACCTTCCAATGTGCTATATGCATCTATATATCATAAGTATAACCGAACGTGTCGCGCCGTACGTATATAATAATATCGCGGCACAAACTCCTTCGCTCGGCCGTCCGAAGCCCGCGGTGCACTTATACGCTCGCGTGTCCCGGTTCACACTCATCCATATTTCCCGCTCGCGTCCACTTCCGTTTCGTGCGAAAGTTCTGCGATGGAGTGTGTGTATCTCGCTTCCTTCTTCGCCGCGCCGCACAAGCTCTCGAGACTCGGCTCTACCTGTCGCGGAGATTCTGTGTTTTTTTTTCTATTTTAAGTACAAACCAGCGCGCGCGAGGGAATCTTTCGATTTCCAATTGAGAATCGAGGTCTCCACTCGGATACAAGCGGAACAGGCTAGAATAAGCAAATGTCAGTCGCGCACGGAATTAGCCGGCAGCGACCCGAACTTGCCGCGATCTAGAATTAGAACAGAAAAGCAACTGCATGAAAAAAGAAGGAAAAATAAAGAAACGAGCTCTTTTCCACCAGGTAAACAAATGAATTATGGGATTGCGTGCGCGAATGATTTGTTTGTTATTTTTAACGGTCGCACTCGACACCGCTCGTGCAGCGGTGAAATCGACGTAATTTCTCGACTTCCAGGAGTGCGTAGGATATCGCGACGAACGGTAACTCTATTTCCGAGCTGTAACGTACGTCATCCTGTTATGTCTTTAATATTTTACTTCCAACTATTTTTTTTTTCTTTTGCAATAAAATACAGTCCGCGACGTAATGTGTCCGCAGAGTCGTGAGATATCACTCGCGTTAATCGATAATAATCGACGATCGGATCGAATCACCGTCTCGCCGAGAGCCGCGCGTTTCCACCGCGCAAGTCCATTAACCGCGCCGGGGTTGGCAGTGTGCAACAACTATATCGGAGAGCGGGAGGCAGGGTTGACGCTCACTTTCTATTCGACGATGACCTCGACTTCTGGGGTCATGTTATGGTTCTCCGGAGCATGATCCACATACACGCCGGTCGTGCTGGACACATATAGTACATAATAAACGCTGTAAGTTCCTCGCAGGATGAGCGAGCAGATCAGCTGTTCCTCAACCTCTTCGGCCGTCCTGGAAGCTCGCCTTCGTCGCCATTTTGGTACAAAAAAAAAAAAAATCGACCCGACTGTAGAATAATTATCCCGACCACCTGTTTCTCTCCCTCGTCTTTTTGCGCTGAAGAAACTCTGTCTCGGCGTCGTCGATTATCGACAGTCGAGTCATTAATGATCCTGACGTTGTAACTTCCTCGTTGTTGTTCTTATCGTAATTTGATTTTTATTATTTTTCACCGGAGTTCACAAAAGTCCATCGAGCACGTTTCATCGGGTCGGCGCAGCGCGCATGCGCCGTGGATCCACAGGTGGGATCTCCGTCCGTATCCTTGTATTCTCGATTGATAATTTATTCCCCAGTGAAAAAGCGTCGACGTCGATCGACGAGTCGAAGGTTCAAGCCCGCAGATGCGCGATCGCAGCACCCAACTTCACAGTTAATCCGCGATTCGTCGCCCGAGGATCGTGCGGAAACTTAGCAGGATTCCAACCGTGCGCAATTACCGACTCACGTGAGATCGCGAATCGGTCGCGTCACAGTGACTCGATCAGAAAAATCGCCGCGGGACGGAAATGGCACTTCCGCGAATGACCGAACATCGAGGACACTCAGTCTCGGAGAGCAGTTCGAGATTCATCGCAGCAACGACACAGCGTTCAACGATTCCCGAGTCCCCGATCGAGGAATCGCGGAGGAGCAAAAATCCGCAGAACTCCACGTTACGTATCGACAGTCGGAACGGACGGAAGTCGAATTGTGCGGGGAGAGCGAGGCGAGCAACCGACGTCGTTCGCTGCCGGGAAATAACTGACAGCACACACGCAAGACGCAACCGAGCGAGCACCGGCGCCGCGACGCTCAGCGGTGCTCCGCCGCCGCCGCCGCCGCCGCCAGTTCGCTGTAACGCGGACCCCGGGCGTGTATGATAGCCCGACACGTTGAACCGAGACAATGGGACTCGGGCCGATAGGATAACGGGACGCGGAACCTGGAACCCCGCGGTCCTTTCTAAAATTATTATTCGATCTATCGCCTCGCGATATTTTGATCCATAGATCGCGAACGATTGCGTTGCCTGCATCAACCGGCGTGTTCCGGAGACGAGCCTCTGAGTCACCGCGACGGAGCCAGGTGAACACCGCTCTCCGCGGTTGCTTCGGCATTCTGTCCATGGTATCTCCGGGTATTATGCATATGTTGTGTACGAGCGGACTGCCTCGTGTGTATCGCGCCGTGTTGAAGGAAGACACGAAACGTGGGCCACGGCTGTTTCACCGGCGGAGACAATGGCTTCCTCTCGCTGCTTCTGCAACTCTGGCCTCACGTGCCAGTCACGTGAGGAGGACACTCGAAAAGGCCGCCACAGACGGTTCATTCATGCTGCGCACCCTCGTCGGTTCCTTTCGTGGGAGGCATGCACGCTATCGCGGTGCGCTCTGGAGTCAAGAGAGTCAAGAGGGAGGGACCAAAGAGCTACTTCCGGTCGGTCGGTTGATCTAGCTAATAGAGAAAAAGAAAGAGCACAAAGGCTGGATCCGTATTCCCAGTCCAGCCCTTGGAAAATTGTGTACCACTGTACAAGAGGCCGATGGCTGTCCCGCGGATAGAAGAAAAACTACAATGGACGATGGGCCAACAAGCTAAGCAATCGGTGCTCCGCTGTAGTCGTGCACCACAAAAGCTTTCGCATCGGGCCGAGTAACTCGTGAGTCCTGGCACTCGTCCATTCGCCCTACCGTTATAAATCATAATTACGGAGGCCGCCGGGCCCCAAGAGTGGGATTTACTGGCTTCTTCGCTACGACCCTCGATGGCTCGTTGTACCCCGATGTGCCCCAGCTCGTTGGCGATCGGCTCGCACCCCTCGCCACGAATTCGCCCAGTTATCGGCGTTTCCTCTCCCCCCCCCCCCCCCAACCCCGCATCGTTTCCGACATCAATCGGTCGATCAGCCGCGATCTACAGCGCCGCCACCGGCTCCGCACATCGCCGGTACCGGCAATGGCGGACGCGCCTCCGGCATCGAACTCTCCGGCGAACAACGGCCCGAAGACCGTTCCTCCCCATCCTCAGCGATTCTTCTCCTTCTTCTTCAATTTGTATCGGAACCTTTGAGCACTACTCAGGTGTCCGATACTGGCCACAGGTACAGAACCGCGGCGGCTATTTTACATAGATTATCGTGTGCGTGACTGGTGAGACCACCTTCAGTGAGTGTACGGTCTTCTTCTCTTTTATCAAGAGTTATTCGGTGACAGGATTAGGAACATCTCTCAAAGATAGCGCCGTCTTCCAGGCGATCGTTCGTAATGAACGAGACTTCATTAATTAGCCGAAACTACACCCAGAAAAAAAATGTATTTGACATCCATCGTTTATTTGGTTTGAGTACAATATTTATTTGCTTAAAAGAAATATTTATTTAAATTAAATAAATAGTTACTTAATTGAAATAAGTATTTATTTAAATCAAATAAATATTTTACTTAAACATGATTAATGGTGGCCGTCAAATAATTTTTTTTTCTGGGTGTAATTAATTGGTTAAGAAGAAGAAGACCAGAGGGGACCTACAATTTTTTAGCAGCCAAGGAAAAATCCATGACTGCAACCGGGAATCGAACCTGGTCTACTTTGTGAGTCGCACTCCGAGCCACTCGGCCGCGACTCACCCTATCCTCGGCGATTCACTGCCCGTTCTCTCGCCCGTCCTCCGGCGAACACGTCCGGACAATAACACAGCGCCTGTACCGAATCGCTCGCGGCCTCACCGAGGGCCCGCGCCGTTTCCATGTACACGCGTAACAACGACCGGACCGGGGAAGATGGAGATCCGTGCCAGAAGTACGACGACTCCGCAGAACATACGGAGGTTCACCGAGAGCCTCTACGAGGGCACTCCTCCTCGTGGTCTTCTTGGTCGCGCTAGCAGGAGACTAACGCGGAAAGCAGTACATTTACGCCTCCGGCGTGTCACCGCTCGGCCGAGTGCACGGGCCCTCACCGTCTGCACACGAACGCGCCCCTCAGCTTTACCGTTGCACTTATAAACAACCGGATTATATTTTACAACATCGCCGTTTGTTCTCCCCCTCGGTCCCGCGGTCACTATTCATTACGGGGCCTTCTGCTCGGACTGCCATCCTCGCGTCGCTTCCTCCCCCCCCCCTGGTCGACTCCGCGGCGGGGAGGAAGATTGCGATCTCTAATCGTCCTCGGGGTCCAGCGTGCGTTCCCACGTCCCGCGGCGGACGGGGTACTCGCTCTCCGGAGGAGGTGTAGACACGGGACCGGCCACCGGGTCCTCGTAGGATAAGCGGTTGCCCTCGCAGGTAAAACGTACCAATGACCGGACACGTCCCAGTGGCCGGACAAGGCGAGCGTGCAAGAGGAATGGAAATACGATTTTCCATGCACGTCCAGGGACTGAGACTGCTCCCTTCGGATAGAGCGGGGCAAAATGGCACACCGGGGCAAAACGGGATAATGAGATAAAACGCAATTCTCCAATAACTTTGACATGGTGGCGATGGTGGTATGTGGGACAAAACGGGTTTAAAAATCTGGACGTATCGTTAGGATAAAATTGGGCATCCAAAAATTATTGGAAAATCGAGTTTTGCTCTCACAGTCCCGTTTTGCCCCGCTGTGCAATTTTGCCCCGGTCTCCCCTAAGTGTCCGGGCATCGGTACGTTTGCCTTACCATGCCGAATGTACACGCAGCGCGCTTACACCGACTCGCCTGCGCTTTAGTCGACGGGAATGACGCGCCCAACGGGGCACCCGCGAAATTGCGCCTGTAATGAAAATTAGAGGGCGCGGGGGCGAGCGTGCCGTTTGAGATAAATAAACGAAATTAAGAGGGATTTCCCGGGAAGGAACACGTGAGAGAAGCGTTTCTCGCATGCATCGCGGACCTCCGAGCGAAAGCTTCTCATCGGGCTCCATGCGCGAGTGGAAAGCGTTGCGAGCGTTTTACCGGGGAATCGCGGGCGTGACGACGCTAATGTGCGGCAACTCCTTCTGCCCGAGCGGCATTGTCCCGAGCCGCGCTCGCCGAGCGTGTTGCACCTCGGACGGGCGTTAAGGAACTATGTGTTTATTAATTGCTCGAAACGAAGAGAACGAATAATTGGATTCCCGGATTCGCGGAGGTTTCCATAGCGGTTTTGTGCTCTATCATCGGCATCGCCGTGGTAGGTGTTGCGCGCAATGTTCCGACCGCGCACACTCGGACGTGTGTGTATCGCCCCGAGTATTTATATGCCTAGGCGGCAGACTAACGCGGAAATCGAGGAGCAGGGCTCGCGAATCGTGAATCATTGTTCTTGGGCAACACTATCCGCGTTGCGCTCCGGCTCTTGGTCTCTGCCGTACGGAGGAATCGAGAGTCCTTAGCGTGTGGCGACCTGGCCACGCCGTCGCTGCAAATGACGATATGGATTGCGAGCGAATCGGCATTATCACGATCCTGCGGTGCCCCGACGAGGAACGATATATATACACACATATACCATATGTATGTATGTACGTGTGTGTATATATTTATGTATATGTGTATGTGTGTCTATGGAGGGAGAGAGGGAGGGAAAAGGAGACCACGGGTTATCTGGGTTAATCGACGTATTCTACTATAGTACCCTGTACACCGACAATCACCAGTCGGCAAACGCGACGATCATTGTTTCGATCCAGCGCGAGAGCGCCGGAGAGAGAGAGAAACGAGATGAGAAAACGATTACAGGGCGAGCTATGAAACACGTGCGTTTTACATTGTGTCGGTGAGAATTCGCGACGACAACGCCGGAGCCTCCACGTTCATGTTCCGTCTTTGTATTACCGGGAGAGCCCGAGCCTTCCCGTGAGAACGCCTCGTGACCGCGCTCGTTTCCTCTAGATCCGATCATCGATTAAATTTCTGATTGATAAGTGTGAATTCGTGAGTTGGATAAAAGTTACTGTAATAATGTTGAAGCGAGGCAGCAGACAATTTTGCAGCGGTAAATCACGCCCTCATCAGGGTCCAATTTAACACGCCTTAAAATTTATTTTAAAAAATAGGTACCAACGTTTCTTGTCCACAAACGTCCACATATATTTTCATGATAATTTTACAAAAAAATCTTGTCCATCTTACAAAAATTTCTATCAACTTTGCAAATATTTTTTGTAAAATTAACACCAAAATAATTGTGGACGTTTGTGGACAAAAAAAAGGTGTGTTAAATGTACAAATCTTTTTTACTGTGTAGCCAATTTTTGCACCAATTTTTGCACTGAGAAAAAGAAATTGTTGGATTAACCAAGGCGCGTTTACGTACGTTCAAAGGCTTGTTTGGTTGGTACAATAAACCACTTTCTTTGAATCGAAATATTTTGAATCGACTGAAGCGAATAATCATTCAACAAAAAAGGCTTTAATTGTACCAAGCAAATAATAACTTTGAATGTTTGTGACCGCGAATTTGGTTAAACCAACATTTTTTATTCTCACAGTGCAGAGTTAAATCTGGGGCCGATAAGGCCCTTATCAGCGCCCGATTTATCGCCTTAAAATTTCTACCAGGGTGAGTTACATAGTTCAATTGTTCTCCACGAAAATTGGACCGTGTCTCGTTGCGCACAATAGATCGGATTTTCCTCGAAAGCTCTGCAGAGTTGTCCCCTTTGAAAATTCTGGGCCGGCGGGCGGGAGGGAGTCGGTGGGGTTGGTGAGGGGGATTTACGATTCACCAGAGATGCCCCACGGGAGTTATGGCCCCCTCGCCTGCTCTACGCCCGGACACGCATTTGCAAACTCGTCCTGCAAGCCACCAGGTATACCGATGGTGTACCTTTGCTCTCCCGGCCGCGGAGCATCCGTGGACCCTTTGGGAAGAAGAAGAAGAAGACGAAGAAGGGAAGCGCATAGGATGCTGCTGTGAGAAATACGAGAGACACTTACGAGGCACGAGACCTGTGCCTCCAGCGAGCCGCTGACTCATCGAGCGTGTGGAACGGAACGTGGTACCTGGCAGCTACACTCGCGAGAACGCTCCGAAGAAATGAAGAAAAAAAAGGAAAGCCACTTCGGACTCTACTTTTCACCTGATCTCTGAGACGAAGGAGGAGTCTGGAACTGCGTTATAAAAAAAAATAAAAAAATATATAAAAAATTCCGCCATGTAGCGAAATCGAGAAAAAAAAATAAAAAAAATGTCGCCGTGCAACGAAACGGCGGGGAACATAGCGCGCAGAATCCTCTCGTAATGCGCGAGCTCATAGCGTATCATTATAGTACGAAGACTCTCGAACTGAAGAAATGAAGAAAAAAAAAGGAAAGCCACTTCGAACTCTACTTTTCACCTGATCTCTGAGACGAAGGAGAAGTCTGGAACTGCGCTATAAAAAAAAATATAAAAAATTCCACCACTTAGCAAAATCGAAAAAAAGTATATAGGGGAGAGCGGGGCAAAATGGGGCAACGAGGCAAAACGGGGTTTTTGGGCAAATCTAAATTTTCCAATCATTTTTGGATCGGACAAGGTGGCAAAACTGGGCAGAAAAGCTTGATGTATCCGATAGGGCGAATTCGGGCATCCAAAAATTATT
>JAPYZC010002270.1:0-17256 GCA_030522665.1 Ichneumoninae sp. A BG-2022a
AATTACCCGGCAACAAAACTTTTTTTTTATGAAAATGATTCGTTTATTTTTCTGAATACGTATGAATTTTTTCAGATTTTTAAGTAATCGTTGATTTTAATGATTAATTGATGAACTTATGCGAAGTCAGCGCGCAGCGAGACTCCCTCCTTAACCGATAGTGCTTCGTTCAACTTATTCGATCGATAAGACTTATTTTCACGCAACTTACGCCGTTGGCAAAGTACCCAAAAATACTTCAACTACAAAATACAAAGTATCACAAGTACTTGAGGTATTTCTCAAGTACTTTTCGCAATTATGTTCGTGGCGTTAAGCATTATCTAGGCTTAAAAAAAGGTTCAAAGTATTTATTACAATTTCGCGCATAGCTTTCTTTATGAGAAACTTCGTTGATCGATTTTGGTTTTCTCACAGAGGAAGCTCTGCGCAAACTTTTAGTAAATGACGAAGCCTTGTGCAAATAAAATACTTTGCACCTTTTCTCGTAACATTAAAAACTGTTTACATTTCATCAAATTTAAACGGTCTAAATTTACCGCAAAATTTGCCGTAAAAAATCTCAGGCTGTAATTTTCGTAATTCGTTAGATGTGAGACTCACCACTTTGTCGGAACGTTCGCCGGACGGTAATCGGGCGATAGCCGCGTCCGGGCTGTCCTCTGGCGGTGGCGGTTGAACAATCCAGTTGTACTCTCGTTTCTCGACTGGCAAACCCCACTTTTCGTATTCCAAACTCTGCGTACGCAGTGTCTCGTAGCAGTCCAAACAGACGACAGCAAAGTCACCGTTCTCCAGTAGAAGACTCTTTTCCGGCTGCCGATGATATCTCAAGAAGGGATAGTCCTTCACCGGCAGCGCTCTCGCCCGTTTGCGATAAGTCGGCACACCGCAGACGTAGCACCAGTAATCGTGGGTATTGTACTGACGTTCCGGTGCATTGACTTGTTGTCCGGTAGTCAGGGACTCGAATCTTCGCCATTGGGCCAACAGCGAGTGGTAACAAAATGTGCATACGAGAGCGGAGCCGTCCTCGCGAAGTTGCTCCGCGTTCGGCGGTGACTGATGGCGCAGCAGTTCCGGGAAAAACGGCGCATTTCTACCCTGCGGCCGGCCGTAGAGGACACGCGCCAGTGTCAGATCGCTGTGCAATCCGCAAAGAAAACAGTATATCGAACTGCTCGACGTGCCGGGATTGCTGCCGAACGTACGATCGGAACTCGAACTCGGCGGTGTGGCGATCGAACGATTGACGTCGCCGTTTGGATGTGGACTAGGAATATCGTATCTGAAAAAAAAAATGCAAATAAAGTATGTTAAGTGATGCCCGAAGCTCGTTTTACGAGTTCTACGAACGTGTTAATCTGTCGGGTTATTTACCTACGGCGTTCCAGGGGAACCCGTTCTGCGTCCATGCTCTCCCACTGCTGGCCCAGATGATTGACACAGTGACTGCACGCCAGTACACGACCGTGACTATCCATGCAGGCGTTCTCCGAGGTACGCGCCATCCCTCTCAGGCAGGGAAAGTGCATGGCATGTGAATTCATTCCCTCGGGACTTGTCGATAACCTGAACATTTATACACGGCGTTAGATTACTATCGTTTGTGCTAAAATGTGCAAACTTATTTTTACTGGGCGCTTATACAGTTCAACATCGAAAAATACTGTACAAAGCTATCAGTGTTATGTTGCGGTACACTCACCACTCCATGTGAGTTCGTGGATACAATCGTTCGCAAATATAACACCTATAATTTTTTCCGAGGGCGACAGTCCCATTTTCCGCTGGACCGTTGCTCGGTGAATTTCGTTGGCCTGAACTTTGAACCTTAACATTGGCACTGCGCGGCTTATTGGCGACCGCGGTAGACTTGTTCAAGTCGTAGGGCTTGAAGCGTATATCGCTTCCGGCCGAATTGGCCGGTGACTTTGCGACGGCGGGTCTCGGCGATGGGCCTGAAACGAAAAATGTATGTTGAGTAAAATTAAGAACGACAACTCAGAACGCCGTTCATGGCGTAAAAGTACAAAGCCCGTACGAAATCAAGGACATTCAAGGATAATTTCCAGGACATTTCCAGATTGTGTTGGGACATTTATTTTAAAAAATTAAAATATGCATATCGCGTGCGAAATAATATTTAATTCGATAACCGTTTTCGTTCACGTTGGAATCGGTTCAGAAAAAAACTACCCACTATCTATGAATGTATATATGATGCATTCCATACAATTTCGACCTGGATCTAACCCTTCGTCTTGGATTAGAATTTTTTACTGAACTAATACTCAAAAGCACTCACATTTTTTATGGCTTTAAAAAAAAATTTATAATCATTTATAATTAAAAGAAATTAACTTATTGATTGCCACGATTTAAAAATCTTTTAAAATTCTAAAAAATTTTGTTTCGTATATAAAAAAATTTAAGATGTGAGCCGAAGTAGGCGGGCTTCGCCTTCAATTCTTTTCCAATTCTTTTCGAAAAAAAAGTGAAATATTTTACAAGAAAAAATCAATCAATTATGGTGGACACCACGGCTGTGTCAGCGCCGTAAGGTCGATTTCTCGCCATGTCCATCATTCTCGACGTTGGAACAAAACGATCGAGGATCGGAACGGAAAAGCTCACCTTGTTGCCGAAAGTCAATGCTCTGACCGGGAGGCTGAGCTTCGTTGTTGTCACCGCCGAAAACCTGTTGCTTCTGCGGTATGGCTTTATAACAGATGGAGCAGACTTGCACCATCCCCTGAGGACTAATAGGACTAGCACCCGGCGGAGGTCGCAGAGAACAGATGAACGGAAAGTAAGCTTCCTTCTCCGGATTCGGACAGCAATAAAGTAATCTAATACTGGACGAGGGATATTCCAATGCGCAAGTGTAGCAAATAAACGTCGTCGTGTCCATTGCCGGTGCTTGTCGCTTGCGCAGCGTGTAATTTCTATCGCCGTGCGGTATGCCCTGTCGCGTGTACGCCTTCCATTGTAGTAGAAGATGATTTTGACACGCCAAGCAAGCCTGAAACATACGATCGATACTCTGCTAATTTTTTTTTCAAGGCCTGAGCATCGAAGATTCTTCGACATATGTACTTTTAAATATATGTATAATATACTGGAGTATTGTTGTAACTCGGGCGCTCCGCGCTCTCGCTATGGATTATGGATTTTAGAAACTGGAAATTTATGTTTTCGTCCATTTACGGGAAATTCGTAACTTTTGGTTTGAAAGTCTTGTTTTTCGACCAGAAGTGTTCGTACCGGAAATACGTAACTTCCGGTTTTCCGAAAATCTCTTTTTCGATTCGAAGTGATGTATTTCCGGTATGATGTCACTTCTGGTTTGAAAATTTCATTTTCCGACCGGAAGTGATATTACATCGAAAATACATTGCTTCCGACTGAAAAACGAGGTTTTCAAAAAACCGGAAGTTACGTATTTTCGGTATAATATCACTTCTAGTTTCGAAATCTCATTTTCCGACCGGAAGTGACACCGAAAATACATTGCTTCCGACTGAAACACGAGGTTTTCAAAAACCGGAAGTTACGTATTTTCGGTATAATATCACTTCTAGTTTCGAAATCTCATTTTCCGACCGGAAATGATATTACACCGAAAATACATTGCTTCCGACTGAAAAACGGGATTTTCAAAAAACCGGAATTTACGTATTTTCGGCATGACGTCACTTCCGGTCGAAAAATTACACCCCTGGACCGGAAGTGACGTATTTCCGGTCGAAAAAAATGTTTTTTTTTGCACATAACGACAGTGCAGCGCGCTGTTGTGCACCGCATTATTGTGCACAACTCACCGAAAGGCACAGAATAGTATCAAAACAGTGCAACCCTTTGAAGCACGGTGTATCACCCACGATACACCTCTTAGAAATCTTGACTTTCAAAAATATATATAAGGTTTCGACAAAACGTATCGAGATAAGTTACACACTTCGTGTGCCAATGGCAATTTAGACTTCGAAAGTTGCGTGCGCAAACGGCGAGATAAATGTGTAAATGAAAAATGAAAAAAAAATAGCTATTCGAATTCGACGTGATGATTATCACCTGCACACGACCGGCGCTGTCCATCGGCCGACTTCTGCTCGGTCGCGGATGGAGCATCAGAGAGGGGAAGAACGGCGGAGGACTGGCGGAAGGATTCGGTTGCGCTGGCAGTGGCTTTGCCGCGATGTGACTGAGCGATCCTCTCTTGAACTCATCGCCGCACACGTAGCAGACCTCGGTCACTGAATTTTTGTCCGGCATCGAGAGATCCAAAATATCCGTACCCACGCTCGACGACGATCCTCCGCTGTAGATGGCTGCAAAAAATTAACGAGAAAAAACACAATTAATTTTTTTTTATCTTAGCCTCACCGGCAAAGAGTTTCACACAATAGAAGCCACAAGAAACCGACTACGCCTTACAAAAAAAATAAAAATAATCGATTGAGATAAACGATTAACTTACGACAACTGGCAATAAAAAAAACCTATCGGAAACCGAGTAATCCGTGACTAACCGCGGCTTCTTCCTAACGTCTCACACCCAACGAAACATCTTCGAGACTATCATCGGGCTGCACGTGGCCTAGTTTATGGAGGCGGTATTTTCTTTATTTTTCTCTTCTCCTTCATTCCTTCCTTCTTTTCTCCTCGTTTATCACCACGCTTCGGCCGTTAGTTGGGAATTTAGCATTTCTCGTTTTCTGCGTCGCCCCGAACGCAGTGAGATTACGTACGCGAGAGAGTTTATCGGATCGATGAGAGGAGGGGCGAGAAGGGAGAAGCAAATTTCAAAGGCGATCCGGTCAAGCGTACTACGATCGAGTGAGCGCGATAGCGAGTGAGCAAATATTGAGTTGGTGAAAGAGCAAAAGAAGTGAAAAAAAAGCAACGAATTGACCTAAGCTCATCAGGCGATCGTCGTTAGTGTCGTGGCAATCGTCTTAAATGAATTGCCGAGCGCAGTGATTTCCCACTCGGTGCCTTATCGCTTGAAACTGTTAACCTTTTACACGCAAAAGTTTACAGCGGTTAACGGGGGGAAAGGACTAAGGCCAACGTAAATATAATGAATATTCGATTGTTTACAACCGCGAGACATTACAAGCGCGGCGATAACGCGCCGGGCGATTAAAACGAGCGGGATCGAAGCCGATAGGGACACACGAACCGATGATCTAATGTTTCAATAGCGCAGAAGCCATTGTCATAATAGCACGCTCGAGCGTGGGATCGCCCAATCGAGAGAATCGTATAAATTAAAGAGCCGAGAGACGGCGTGGAAATTGCACAGTCGATTCGTAATTCAAAGTGTGTTTCCTCATCAGCGACAGTTAACTCTACCTATCCGACCGCTAAATACATACTATCGCGCGTATCGACAAATTGCAGAAGTAAAAGGAGTCGCTGACGCCGGCGAGGCGAGAATCCAGCCGATTCGGCTCGTTATTATTCCAACGGCTATGCGCGATAAAAATGAATTATTGCATACGAGTTAAATGACACTGGGAACGCAGTAGGTTGCGAGTTACAACAACCGAAGAAACTCGTTTAACGAGAGACCCGGAGAGAGGGACACACGAGCTCTTTAATACCGGGGTCTCGGTTTTCTATACTTCGAACAAACCATTCTTTGAACGGGCCAGGCACGACGAGGCCTCACGCTGACCTCAGATAAAGGTCCAATTAAACTCGCCAGGTCAACTTAATAATTGTATAGGGAGATTCCGCACGCCTCCGTGTGTACTCGCCGCATTAATCTCGCATCGTCGCTAAATAAACGGTCGATCAACCTGACGCGCACAAAGCCCGCCGCAGGGGATTAAGAAATTTATCGATTTCGACATTGTAACCCGCGCGCTCAGACTCGCAGCCGCGACTGTGCGTGCCAGTTCGACCAAACTATTTACTCATGTATCTCGGCTGCGTTTGATTATTTTTTTCCCCGAATGGACGCCGAGACGCAAAAATTTACAATAGACTCTTGTGAGATTTCGCAAACATTATTTTTGTTTCAGTTAAAAAAAAAATCAACGACGCAGAACCTCGATGAACGATACGAATCTCTGAAGACAATTTTCCTCGTAGTGCACACGCGCCGAGCCGATTACGACAGTGCGAGTAACTTCCCCCACCCCCCACCCCTTATCGATTTTGTCAGATATCATTTAAAACGATTTATCGTAACGTGTTCGGGACGCTAATGAATCGTTAAAACCGTCGGTCGCGAGCGGGGATCGAACGGATCATCGTTTTATAATTGGATCCGCGGAAGCCCGGCCCGATGCGCCTGTACGAGAGCGTTGTGTAACAACGGTATTTCCATGCGGATTCCTGACGCTCGACTGATACCTGCCGCGGATACGACGGCGAAGCTTCGTGAGCTTACGATATAATGACAAATAAATAGCAGCGAACCGAGCCGCTCCTAACGATCGGTTCGACCTCGACGCCTATCTGTCGCGCCCGATGCTTCCGAAGATTTTCGCGCCAACAGCCAAGTACCAAGATAAATAAATTACTCGTGTGTGGCGGAAATGCTCTGCGAACGAAATAAAAAAATCAAAAAAAAAAATATTCGAGTAAACACAGTACAAACGTGAAATAGTTCACCTTGAGGCTGTGGTTGCAAGACAGGCTGCGGAACGGGCGAGGTTCGCGGTGCGTGTCTCAAATCGAGAGCAGCCTCGTTGGATATTCTCGACTCCTCGACCGATTGCCGTGGGCTTTGGAGTCTCTGATGTGGCGACTGGAGTCTCTGATGCGGTGATTCCATGGTGAGCCTGACTTGCTCGATGTGCCTCGATGTTTCGGCGGTGTTGGAGTGGGGTCTCGGTAGCTCGATCGAGTTGGACGGCGGTCTCGTTTGTTCGACCCTCGGCGACGGCGAGTTCGGCGGTAATCGCGGCGAAATACCGACCGGTCGATTCTCCTGTCGCGTCTGCAACGGCGGTTGCTGATCGTTAGTCAGGCCGAGCACCTGAGCGGCGTATTCGCCCTGCAGTGCCATCTCCGCGCCGGTGAACGGACCGCCGTCGCAGCGTTTCAGCCAGTATATCCGCTGACTGTGGGGCCTCGCGTCCCTCTCGTAACTCTCCCATTGTTGCAACAGCAGAGCGTAGCAGAGACTGCACGCCTTCACCGCGCCGGTTCTCGCACCCTCGCCTCGATAACCGGCCGGGGCCTCGTGAGACTCGAGAAACGGAAAGTAAGGCTCGTTCGGCGGCCCACCGGGACTCGGCTTCACCCTCAGCCAGTACTGCTCGCTGTGGCTCAACGTTCCGCATATGAAACATATCCGCAAACCACCGGCAACCTCGTCGTTGCTCAGCTGACTCGGCTGCGAATTAGCGTGTGATTGCCCCTCAAGTCCCGGCTCGTTCTTAACGTACAGCTTGCTTTCCATCATGTCACGAAACCATCGAGCCTCTCGAGGATCTTCTTCTATTCCTGTGACTCACGCCCCCTGACGGCGTCCCGATGCTCGCCGATCTCGCGTCGCTCTTCGGCGCCCGGCTAACTCCTCGATCTTGCGCGTATCTGAAAAATATTGGAGAGAACGGAGATCAATTCATCGGTCGTCGATCGTGGGTCGAGGACCATCGGAACTTAAGGTGGATGTTCGAGATTCGGGTGGTAAAAATTTAATGAACAGTTATCAGGAGGGAACTCTTGGGATAAATAAATAAATAGGTAAAAGCTCAAGTCGGATTATTTTTTGGAGGATCCCAAGGAAAAAACAACGATTGTTAAGATTGCTGGAGCAAACGATCTTAAGGCAGGCATTCGAGATTCGGGTGATAAAAATTGATACAACGGCTTTCGGGAGGGAACTGTTGGAATAAATAAAAGCTCAAATCGGATTTTCACCCAATGATTCTGTATTAGCGGATTTCAAGAAAAAGCAACTATTGTTAAGTTCGTTGGAGCAAACGATTGTAAGCTAAGCATTTGTGATGGGTGGGATAAAAATTTGATCGGCAGAGTTCGGAGGGAGAAGAAGATTCTGGAATCGACGTTACAGGACTGCAATGAGAAGCGAGATTGATAGCGTTTGGCAATTCTCTCGACTTCTGAAATTTTCTCAGGTTTATTTTTTTTTTTTCATCCGACCACACGAGTGCGTCCACTCCGCAACAGCTGCGACCTCATTCCAAACATACCAAAAATTTGTCGCTTGACGAGGTAGAAAACAAACTACGCTTTGCCAAAGAAATATTTAAAATGTCGGAGCGCCGAATGTTAACTACGTGTCGACTAATCGGGAATTTTGGTCGTCGGAGCCCAAAGGCCAGAAAAAAAAAGTTAATCAATGTTGCGTAGCTAACAGCATGCAACTAGGTTATGCTGCCTTCTCGGCAATAACGAGTCGTCAAAACACGATTCTTGTAGAACGATAAAGAAAAAAAAAAAAATGTTAATCCAAATAAACAACGGAATAAGAAAGCGCAAATGCATTGAAGAAACATTCTTGTCGCCGTCAAAGTTCAACAATAAGTTGGAAGTGAAGATTCATTGATCTAGAGGCAGGAACCGGCATTGAAAACCAAGGACCGCGTTGAATATTGCAACACCCGTGGAAGGTATAAAAAAAAAGACCTTTCGCCGAAAGAGGTCAAATGGTATCTTTGATTGACTAAAAAAAAAAAAAAAAAAATTGTTGCGTTCTATCGCAAACCGGAAGTTGCGGTTCAACGGTGAAACGGCAGATAAAAAGTAAATATATTTTTCATCGTTCGGAATTATTGCGTTAAGTGTTCTGTTTTTATATGTTTAACATTATTTTTAAACGCAACGCGGGATAGCCTTAGGCTTCGGGCAAATGGTGGGTAAGAATCGGCGAGAAGACACTCGGGCGAGTTGTGTATTTCGATCGTAAGGGATACGTCGTCAAAAAGAGGGTCAGAGGTTACAGCGTCGTAGACGAGGTCGGGACGGGTTATCGTGCTCTCTCGAACTCGTGAGGGTTAAGAGGCAAACGTGCGGGGAGGAACTCAAGAATAAAAAAAGCGTATCCAAAGCGCCTTCCACCGAAAGCGACGGGGTACACTCTGCTCACTGGGGAGCTACCGAAATACGCATCCTACACGACACCTAAAACCCGTTTGTGCACGTTGGCGTTTTTCGTCGTACGAGGGGGGGCAAACACTCACAATTATTTTATATTCTTAAACGTTTCTCTCCTCGTTATTTATATCAATCGCGGTGGCCACAGCATCGTTGTGTCGTCTTGGGTTGGTTAAACGGCAAACGCGTACCGCCCAGGACGAGTAAAAGAGCTCCCTTATCTCTCTCTCGGTTTGCCTCTAGTCTCTGCCATACGTGCTCGAGCACCGCACGTAGTTGTGGGGTGTCACCTTCGGTACTTCGTTACACATTATTATATCCATATTTACACGAAAATAATCACCGATATTTCGTTATTTCTAAGACACGTATTACACAGCTCTTAATTGTAAAACAACGATGATAAAAACTTGTCGTGCTACTACGAAAAATACATTTTACGAAGGTACAGCGCCGCGACTTTGGCTCACTAAACGGCCATGTTGAAAAATTGCAATTCCGTTTCCCATAATGCCACGCAACTCCGTCATATGACAGTGCGGCTACGCCGGCCAATGGGGATGGGCGACGCATGCGCGCGCATCGCTACGTTCAATATGGCTGAAGGCGTTGCATTCGAGCGGGCGATACGAAAACGAATTCTCTTCGTTCGAAAGACGCTCGGCTGGCTCCGGACGCTTGGCAGTATTGGCGTATGTAACTCTTAAGCATCGTCGGGTTTTTCGGGAATTGGGAGTGAGAGGGCTCATAAAAAGACAATAGAATTTCGTCAATGTTTCACGATATTTAATCATTCTTCGAAACATATAGCATTTACGGTACTCTCTATGTGATACGTTTTACACGATGATTTTGTTTTCTCTCCTTGTTTTATTTTTTTGCGCCTTCGTTTTACTCATCTGTCGGTACCACCCAGTCGATGGGACATTTGATGTTAATACTAAAAAATAATTGGCAATACTTTAAAAATACTCTTTGCAAATGATGATTTGTTTTACTTGTTGTTGTTGTTTGTTTTTCCTTAAGAGACACCATTTCGTGGTTTTATCTCGTAAATATCGAAATCATACCGAGCTACTGTCTATCGCTAATCGCTTTATACGCTTTATACAGATATATTTATATGTAATCACAAGAAAAATCGTAATCGTATTATGTTTTTCGTATTAATGATTTTCACCCTTTTTTTTCTCTTCTGTTTCTTCTTTTTAGATCGATATAGTCCTTACGATTATTGAATAGACACGCAATAGTGGTACAAAGATATTTTTGTTTTTCTTTTACGCAATTATCATACTTCAGTCCACCATTCTCGCGGAGACAGTTTCCAATCAGTAAAGTGCGTGATGTGAATGTCCGAGGAATCAATTTGGTTTTTTTTCGATTTTTAATTCACTCATGCGTATGCAATCATTTTTCCGTCGCAGCTACATAATAAAATACAATTTCATTACTCGTGCGGATAACGGTGGTCTGACAATAGCGTTTGCATTAATAATCGTTCAACTACTTTCGGACATAACGTACTTGTGTTGTATTTCCATTGAATGAACAACGATTAACAAAATTAATACTCGGTGGTAATTTTAGCCGTCACCGCGATGAATGACGGAATGTTTGTCGACCGGGTGAGATTAATTGAGGACAAAAACGCGGTTGATTTATTATTTTACGGTAATGATAATTTCGTGTCGGTTTAATGGGAGTAAAAACAAAGGCTTCAATTAAAAACTAGCGCGAAGTCGATCGAACGATTATTTGTGACGTTACAATGGAAAGTCGCTCCGAAGGTAATTGCATGTAAATACAACTCAGCGTCCCCGTTTGATAATATTTCTTTGTGTTTTTTTGTCTTATAAATTAATTAAGAACTAGGTGTACATTGCATTGATGAATGACTATAAACGATTTTTTTCGTACTTCTCACTCTTTTCACTTCTTCCCTTGCGATCTCTATTCTATCTCGCTCACTCACATTTTCTTTTGTTTTTTTTTCTTTTCCACAAAATGGATTTCACAAAACTTACATCCTAACTCCTAGCGGTGACAAGTAATGTGATAACAGTACAGGTTCCGAGTTCTATATTCGAATAAAAATAAAAATAAAAGCGTTTGTTCGAGATATTTTTTGTTAATAACTCAATCGATACCACGGGAGATTTTGCGCGGTTTGCGAGAGTTGGGTGGTTTCAGATACAGCGTTTCGACGATACACTTGTTTCGAGGATAAACGAAGGAGTGGGGACAGTTAGCCGATGTGATTTCTCTCGCCGTACTCTTTAATTTACCGATTTACGTATATCGAGTCGAACATAAATAATAATCGAAGTTTTGAGAACCTATAACTTTTATCCATTTGACCCTTGCCACACGCTATCTTCATTTTATGTACATATTAACAGATATTACGGTAATAAGTTTTCCACTTGTACAGGACGTTTCGTAAGCGGTTATGACGAAAATTCGATGCCGTTCGATTGACGAATTTTTTTTGCTTGTTTTTTTTTACCGATAAAAGAGTGACGTTTCCCTTATGTGAAATCAACGAACTGACTCCCTCAATCGCTTCTCTGTCCGTGAGATAAAAATAATATAAAAATAATCTACCAATGAAACATCCTGTACAAACAGATACATTATGGCAGTCGCTTCGTGAACGATGCTGAGTGTTGTATTATGAATAACGAATGCCGTGCTAAATATATGCGTGGCGGGTCAGACGTGTCACGATAAAACTTCCGACCCCTGAACTTTGGGGCTGCGCGGCTGATTCAGAATGTTGACAGAGGCAAAAGTAACAAAAAAAAGACAGAAAAATGCGAAATCTCAATGTACGAATGTTGAGTAATCGAAGCAAAGGAGAATACGTTGGTCCGCTTGTGTTTTTTTTTTTTTTTTTTAAGATAAAGCAAGTACCGTTTAACAAAAGAGAGATCGAGCTGAGTTCCACTGCGATCATTTGATGCATTTATCATTTCTCCAATCGTCGATCGGAGCAGCGCAATTTCTCGAAAAATCTTGCCGCCGATAGCATTCTCATCGTTTAATGCAGTTCGATGATGCGTATGCAAATTTACCTTCAAAACCAAAATTACCTTCGTCCATTGGCAAAAAAAACTGCAACCTCGATTTGGCTTTATGACATTGCAACAACGACATAAAGTCTAATTGAGCGTATAGTCAAATTTTGAAAACGTTTAACAGTACGATCATAGAGAGAGTAAGAACTCATAGATGAATTACGATTTTGCCTATCGAGTCATCATCGAACTGCATTGACGCGCACGCACAGCGCACCACTATCGTATAGCTAAACAGTCTAATTATCAGAATTTCATTCTTCTATTCCTAGTTCACGATAGGTTTCCATTGTTATTTTTTTTTTGTTTTAGCAACTAACGCCAAAATTTCATCACAGCACCAAGAATTCCTCGCATTTCCTCGTTTATATCAAATCAATTCTGAACGGCCGATCCTGCTCTCGTCCGTAACAATAAATGCCGTGCTTCTTGACAGAAAAAAATGACGAAGAAAATGAGATTTCAGCGGATCTGCACGCTGTCGATACAACATGTTTGGCAAATTATTCGTGGCGTATCGACAATGTATTGTCAAAAAAAAGGAAAAAATAGAAACATCTGTTTTATTGACTGTGCCGCGTCCGTGAAACGTAAAAGATTTTTTTAAATCCCGAATATTCGAGTAAAGTAAAGCTTTCGGAGCGTAATTAGCAGATACTGTGACAGGAGGAGGGGCGGGAGAATGGGTGGGAAGTTATGGGCCCAGGATCGTCAGCGAGTCGGGGTTTCAAAAGGATCTCTCGATCTGGCATGTGAATACTCGTAAAACATTAATCAACGCGCTGAATCTTCGCCCGAAGGGTTTCCCTCAAATGTTGTGATCGTTTGCCGATGGTTCGCTCCGTAAAATACTCTCGCCAATTATTTCCTCGGGCTGTTTGGTGGCGAAACTCGGCTCCACGCTGTCCACCGAGAGTTTTAAATTAATCTTGTCCACGTGGGTGAGTTCTATCGGTAAATAAATTGTTCTGCAGTGGTCGATATCGGCGCGACACAGTGGGCAACGTTCGCAACGCCTGGCACAGTCGAGGCAGGCCACCGCGTGACCGCACGGGAACAGAGCCGTGTCCAAGCTGCGATCCATGCAGATACGACAGAGCATTGCGTCCAACAGCTTCGCCAGGCACGCGCGAGATTCCTGCAACCGAAAGTTAAAAAAAAATTAACGCCCAGTTCGCTTTAAGGGCTTACGTCACAGCAAAATTTCGACGTTCTTTTTGTTCTTTTTTTTTCTAATAGTTTATAGTGTCAAAAATATTCTGTCAAATTTTTATGACTAAATCGACCCAATTATGAAAGGTAAAGTCAGTTATGTGGAATACTTTGAACGCGTTTTTCTCAAACCGTGATTTTCAATATCGGTGTCCCCGATATCTCAAAAAATGACTTGATGGTTTTTAAAATAAATATTTGTATCAATATAGTTCAATAGATTCTTAAGTCCTTAACTGTCTCATATAAAAAAAAATATATATATTTAAAAAATTATTCAAAGTGTTAAAAAAATTGGTACAAATCGACTTTTTTCAAATGACTGCTATTTTGCAATTTTTTCCCCTCGTCAACGATCGCGTTATATATCATTTGTTAAGAAACAATTCAAATAATTTATTTCTGATAAAATGACAAGTTGAAATCGGGGTCACCACAAAGAAACTTAAAAAAATTGTTTACGCCGATCGATAAAAAAATGCATATAATAACAATAAAAGTGAATGAAAAAATTCTTAAACGTTCTTGAATATATCCTCCATCCACCCTAAAAAAATTAAATCGATAAAGCGTATATTTACCGAGGAAAAAATATGCATGCGTTTTTGCCCATTTACTGTGGCGTAAGCCTTTAATAAAAGGACAGCAATTATTTTCACTTCTCTCAAGGGTCTTTAAATTACAGACAAGTACACTCTGATGGTCAGCGGCGATAAAAATAAAAGCTTAGTGTTCCAGTGTAAAGTATAGAGTACCTTGCACTTAGGATTCTCGCAATCGTCGCAACCGTGCCTCTCCAGCATTCCGCTCTCCTCGGGCAGGCCGATGTTAGCGGCTTCGCAATAAAGTGCGCGCCTCGCGTTGTCGTAAACCTCGCGGCAGGTTCTCCGAATATCGAAAACATACTTCTTTCCCAGCGTCGAGTCCTCGTTGAATATCGAGATTATCGTGCCCTGAAGAACCGCAAAGTGTACGTGGGAAATTATTAGCGACGGAAAATTATTTCTAGCTAAACATTTTTTAAAAATTTAATCCAGCTAATAACAAATTAAATTCCGTAAGATTCGCATCTCCGCTCCGAATTACCTTCAGGTCTCGAATGAACTGAGCAGTAACGGCACTTCTGACGGTCTCGCAGCTGTAAAAAGCGTGTTTCTCTGTGATCGCTCTGTACAATCCACTGGCCGACTGACTAGAGTCCAATTTGAAATCGAGCGACGTCTCCTCGCCGTCCAGCGAGAGATAGATCAGATGAAACATTCGACGCTGAGACGTTGCGCTCTGAATAGCCGTGTAAGGTATACTGAAAAAAATAAATTAAAAAAATGAAGAAATGTGTCGACAAAATTTATTTTTGTATTTTTAATTTTCGATGTTTTTCTTATTCAAAAAAATCAACACAAACTTTTGCGTCTCCTCGCCGTGGCCTCGGTAGACCGTGATACCGTGCGGTCCAACGCCGATCATCGATACACCGTTCGATCCGAATTTACTGTGAAACATTTCCTGCCCGAAGGTATCCAGATTCGAGACTTCCTTCAGCAACCAATATTCCGCCGTCGATGCTTTCATGCCCTGAAAAAAAAAAACGATAATGATCGATTATTGAGATAATTTGGGATGATCGATTACATAACGTTTTTTTTCTACTCCAAATTGGGAATCCACATTTTGAGTACAGTGAAAAAAAATTTGCTTGCGGGCTGCCGAAGAAAAAAATGTTTGTTTCAATTGTACTTTAAATTCTTACAATTCCATATGATATTGAAACAACGACAGCAAGACTGTAAAGGTAACATGTTATCGTTTCAATCCGGTATGAAATTGTACGAATTCAGAGTAGAATTGAAACAACGTTTTTACTTCATTGGCAGCCTGCAAGCAAATTTTACTTTGGTCTCGCACGGCTCGCTGGGCTGTATCTGACAGCACTGCGAATAAATTCCATGGGGCGGTGATAACGGATCGTAATTTCCAGCATCGGCCTGGGCTATTAGCGCGACGAGTCTCGGTACCGACGTCCAGTCCGACACTTTCAGCCTTCCCTCGATGAGTTCGAGGCGGGAGTGCAGGTAGAACTGATGTCTGTAATCAAATCGTCAATTGTCATTGAACAAGCGCAACTCGTTATGGTGCCAGGCAATAATTTACATATTTTTTGTTGTTGCAAATGACGGTGATAAAAAAAGGAGAAAAAGTCAAAAAGCGATTCATTGCTTTCAGCTGTTTTCTCGACAAAAAGGAGAAAAAGTCAAAAAGCGATTCATTGCTTTTAGCCGTTTTCCCGACTTCCATCAATTGTCATTCAACAAGGGCAACTCGTCACGGTACCAGGCAATAATTTACATATTTGGTGTAATTACAATTAACATTTAAAAAAAAAAGTTAAAAAGCGATTCATTGCTTTTAGTTGTTTTCCCGATTTTCGTAAATTCTGATTCAAAACAAGGGCAACTCGTCACTGTACTAGGCAATAATTTACATATTTTTTGTTGTTGCAAATGACGGTGATAAAAAAAGGAGAAAAAGTCAAAAAGCGATTCATTGCTTTCAGCTGTTTTCTCGACAAGGGCAGCTCATTATGGTCCCAGGCAATAATTTACACATTTTTTGATGTTACAAATGACGTTGATAAAAAAATGTAGAAAAAGTCAATAAGCCATTCATTGCTATTAGCCGTTTTCCCGACTTCCATCAATTGTCATTCAACAAGGGCAACTCGTCACGGTACCAGGTAATAATTTACATCTTTCGTGTAATTACAATTAACGTTGTAAAAAAAAGTTAAAAAGCGATTCATTGCTTTTAGTTGTTTTCCCGATTTTCGTCAATTCTGATTCAAAACAAGGGCAACTCGTCACGTTACCAGGCAATAATTTACATATTTTTCGTCATTACAAATAAACCGATAAAAAAACATGTCTAAAAGCGATTCATTGCTTTAAGCCGTTTCCTCGACTTTTTTCAATTGCCACCCAAGAAGTCCAATTCGTCACGGTACCAGGCGACAATTTACATATTTTTTGTCATAACATGTAAAGTAATAAAAAAAGGAAAAAAAAATCTAAAAGCGGTTCATCGCTTTTGCCAGTTTTCCCGACTTTCGTCGATGCAAATTCGGACCGACGGGTTAAGCATTCGATTAATTTCGAAGCTGACGTTACGCGCCGGCAAGAGGATTTACATCACCGTGAGCTCGCCCGAAGCGGTCCAGTTCGGATTTGGCGATAAATCTCTCATAATACCGCCGGTGCTTTATACAGTGTATATACATACAAACCGCAACCGAAAGCTTTGCCTGTCGTCCTCGCAATAAATATGTATAAGCAACACAGAGACTTCTAGCCGGTGACTTGAATTTCATTCCGTGTGTGCCACGTCCTTCCAGGGGATCCAGGACACCAAGGCCACGGCATCCGACATCCCACATCGGCGAAGGCTTCAAGGCCAGAATTGTAAAACAAGCGGTGAGCCGCTCGGAATAAACGTCGCTATAGCTGGAGCGCATATATGCGGGTATCGTGTCATCGTGCTGTCGTAGCTGCGCACGTGATACGAATAATTTTTTAATCGTTTTGTTTTTAACCGACGTCAGCGCTATTTTTTCGATGCCGACTGATATAATGTTTTTGAGATAAATTTTTTATCGCCACATGTGTACGATCTACGCGGAAGTTTGTGGAGGAGAGCGGGGCACTATTTTTTCGATGCCGACTGATATCATGTTTTTGAGATAAATTTTTTTTCGCCACATGCGTACGATCCACGCGAGAGTTTGTTAAGGAGAGCGGGGCAAGACGGACCGGCGAGACACGGGGGAAAAAAATGTCCGTCTTGCCCCGGTGTACCGTTTTGCCCCGCTTCGCGCCTATTTTTTCGA
>JAPYZC010002272.1:0-15222 GCA_030522665.1 Ichneumoninae sp. A BG-2022a
TGTTGTGGCAGCAAAAATATTTGGTTGTTACAACAAACTATGTTATGGTAACAAAATTCTTGTTGTCCCAACAATTTTTTTTTCTCCGTGCGGTTTCTCAATCCAGAACCGGAAGCCGTTCCGCGCTCAAGTCCGAAAAAACTTGAAAGTAAAAAAAATAAAGAAACTTTTATGAAACAAGTTTGATGGAAATAATTTATTCTCAAACATCGAGATGTACCAAGTTATCCTAGATAAATCAATTGAAAGTCTTTCAGCGTCGACTGATAGACGGCTCAACTCCAAGTCGACCGTCAGCGAAGGATCCGGTCGGTTTCTCAATCCAGATCCGGAAGCCCTTCCGCGCTCGAGTCTCGATCCTTGTTTGTCTCGTCGTCGAAGTCCAGCCGTTCCGGGCTCTCCGTATCGCGTTCGCATTTTTGTAAGTTCAGAAAATCTGGACTGCACGTCTGGGAGGGAGAGGGATGTATTTTGTATGTTTTTTCAAAGCATTAGAAACGTAACAGGCGACACGTTACTGAGTCTCGCTGGATCGAATTTTTGTTTACTTGAAGTAGAAAGTCGTTGCTTCCTTTGGGCTGGGAGCGCTGCTCGGAGGCTTCCGGCGAGCCGGGGACGTATTTGAAGGAGGAGGAGGAGGTACAGGGATCTCTCGGGAGTAACGTAACCTTTGAGGAGAAAATCGATACTTCAGTCCAATAAAAATCAATCAAATCCACGAGAGTCAATAACGTCAGCGTAAGTGATGTCGTTCTCGTCATCGTCGGCTTTGTTGTCGTTGGTCGAATATCTCTCGATCCATCCCTCCCAGACGTCGCTTACCATTTTCCGACAGGCCTCATTTTCCTCCTCGATCTTCACCAACGTGCCGTCCTCGTTGCTCTCGATGAAGCCGGATTCCAATTTCTTCCCGAGTATCTTCACCTGCTTCCGCGTCGGTTGCGCGGCCTCGTCAATTCCGCAGTTGCTCGTCTTCGCGAACTGTCCGAAATTCGAGGAACTCTTAAGGAATTGCTCGTAGCTCCCGAGAATCCTGATGTCCTGCAGCTGTATCGACGAGTCGTCGAAGCCCTCCGGATTCTTAGGCCCCAAAATTTTCACCTCGCCGAAGCTCGGAAGATTCCTCTGAGCGTCCCAATAATTCCTCGACTCGTTGCCGCGATAGTAATCCGGTAACCTGTGGCAATTCTGAGATCTCTGATGCCCGATCTTGAGACTCTGCTGCTGACCGAGGAACTTCGTCTCCTGTCCGACCCCGAGGAGATTCAACGGATCGCCGCTCGGGTCGTCGAACTCGTTGAGCTTGATTTTTCCACCGTAGCACGAGATCCCTTGCTGGAGATGACGCTCCTCCAGCTCGCCGGTGATCACCTCGTGCTCCTCGCTCAGCATGCCGAATTCGTCGCTGAGACTCCTCGGCGGACAATTTCTCAGATAGTTTATCGTGTCGTTCAAAATCGAGAGTGAGGACTGCTGATGATGCTGCTGTTGGCTCTTGGTGAGCAACGACGGCAAGCCCATCGGCTGCGAATTATTTACAAAACCTGCGAGGTCGCTTCGAGAACCGAGAATACCGGAGAAGTCGTGACCGATCGTTGGACTTCCCATGGAGATCGGGCAGCCGAGCGCGCCCTCCATGCTCGACGACGACTTGCCCGGCACGAGGATCATGTCGTCGATCTTCATCTGCGAGAGAAAAGTCATGCCGTCGATCATGCACGATCGCTCGTCCATGTCCTTCGGGTCGATGATCTTGATGTCCTTGTCCTCAAAAATTTCGATTCCCTCGAGGCTCATCGACTTCTGACCGTTGGGAAAGGCGTCGAGGACCATTATCTGGCTATCCGGATTGTTCGTCGTCGGGTCCTCGTGGAGGGTCAATGATTTTTCTCGGGAGTTTACGATGTTGAGAGCCTCGGCGTCGTCGCCGTCGAGAATCGTCACGTCGTGCGAGTTCTGGGCCATGAGATCCCTCGCTTCGCTGTTGGTCATCACCTCGTAACGTCCGTCCTCGGTGGCCCTGACGAACTGTATTCCTCCTTGGGCGGCGAGCTCCAGAAGCTCGCTGCAGTCGTCCGACTGCGAGTCGATCGGGGGCATCGCGCTCGCATCCGAATTGTTCTGACGATCGAACAAGCTGGCGCCCGTGCCGTCCAGTCGCAGCGAGGACTCGGCGTCTTGGAAGGGGAAGTGGCAATCCAGCGGGGCGACCAGACTCTCTGCGTTCGTGGTACGAAAAAATTAATGAGTTATCGGACGGCCGTGCTATCAGAAAATAGTAATTTGTGATACGCGTGCGATAAAGCTAATTTTATACGCACGCTGTGAAGCGAGTGCGATTTGCTTCACAGCCCGCGTATGATGCTACACTGCATTAGTATCGCATATTTTTTTAAATGGATGCAGGAGAAGTGCTACTCGTGCCTGCTGATTAGACGGCTGTAGAGCCAGTGTGTGCAAAGTGCGAGAGGCGTGCGTAAAGTACTAGAAGCGTGCGTAAAGTAAAATCGGCGCAATGTGCACATACACCGGGTATTTAAGGTAGTACTAGCGCAATGACTGACGCCGCCTAAGTTTGAGAGGAATGAAAGAGAATTGCAAACACTTCTCGATCGGATAATAATCTGAAAAAAAATCAAGCATATGGAAGATGCTGATAAGATTGTTCGTCC
Source organism: Ichneumoninae sp. A BG-2022a (assembly GCA_030522665.1). Taxonomy (NCBI): domain Eukaryota; kingdom Metazoa; phylum Arthropoda; class Insecta; order Hymenoptera; family Ichneumonidae; species Ichneumoninae sp. A BG-2022a. Next base: position 2,673 of record JAPYZC010002272.1, read on the forward strand.
ATAATAATGATCCCAAAAAGTTATTCGTTGCCTTTATGTTAAAATGTGTTTAAAATCGTAATTTTCAATTATTAGATACAATTCTGAAAAAATTCATACGTATTCAGAAAAATTAACAAATCGTTGCCGGGTAATTTGTTGCACAATTTTTTTTTTCAGTAATTTGTTATGAACACTCTGAAATTATTATTATGCACAAACAATCTTTTCAGCACCTTTTATATGCTAGAATGTTTTCAGATTTTTTTTCTCATCGAGAAGTGTTTCTAATCTTTGTCTTTTTTCTCTCGAACTTAGGCGGCATCAGTCATTGTGCTAGTACTACCTTAATAATACACTTAGCTGTAAAGCGCCACTTATGCCACTCTCGGCAGGCATGAAAAGTAGCACTTTTCATGCACGAGTTACATAATAGTAATTTGCGATACTAAAGCAATAAAACTTTTTCTGACGAGTGTTGTAGTCACACGTGTTCAGAAAAAACTTTTCGCACGCTTATCGTACCAAACTTTATTTCACAAGGCGTGGAAGAGGTGCTTTTACGCACGCCAAGCGTGCACAAAACAGCCACTTTCCCACCGAGCGATGTAAATTAATAAGCTATCCGCTGCTCTGTGGAATAACGGTCTGCTTATCGTTAACCTTGATCCTGATCGGGGCCGGGGGCCTCGACCGTGAAACTCTGCTTGCCATCCTCGTCGACGGTCTGAGTGATCGTAGCGACGACGGGAACTTTGACCTGAACAGCCTTCCCTCCGTCGGCATCGGCAGTCAGTGTCGGACTCAGAGTCATCTTTCCTGCCGTTCGGAGATCTTCGGCGGTCGCTGGAGTCAAAAGCTGGAGCATTCGGAGAGGAGAGTTGGTTATATTTTTTGAATTATTGAATTAAAAAAATAAAAACCAAAGAACAAATGCTCACGTGTTTGTGAGACCCAGCGGGGGAAACTTTGACAAGTACGGGAATCCCCTTGACGGGCTTGAGAAGGGCGAAGGGCGTTTGTCCCTCGTCTATCGCGCTCTCCAGTGCTTTAGTCTCGATCCTGTCTATCACTATACTGTCCGTGTATTCCTGATTTAAAAAAGACGCGCATTTTATTAAAATCCGTGTATTCATATTTAAAAAAAAAGCCACGAATTTTACTAAAATCCATGTATTCGTAATTGTAATTTTTTTAAAAGACGATTTAAAAGAAAAATCTAATATTTTATTGAATAACCAAAAATCCTTACTAACCTGACTCGAGCGAATTTCCAACTCCTGACTGCGCTCGTCGTTCGGCATCTCGACGACCCGAACATTTTTGCTACGAACACAAACGTCCGAGATTCGTTTGAACGAAGGATCAGGCGAAGCGGTTATTCGAATGAACGTATCAAAATTCCGTTGCATCCAATGGCGATGCTACGGAATTTTGATACGTTCGTTATCTTATCACTGAATGCGGATTAATTAATCGACGGGAACTATTCTAAGACTGGAGTGGGTAAATCGAATCGTCGACTGGCCAAATTCTCTCACTCTCGGGGGAGAAGCAACAACAACAATAATAGTAATAATTCCGGGTTGGGTCGTGATAAATTGGCCGAAGGGGGTGCGGTCGCTACCGAGATATTCAACGGGGCGGGGGGCGAGCGGCGAGGTACTTCTCCGGAACAATATATCGAGTCTAATATCGAAATTCTCAACGTACTTCCGCATGACGTTCGGTCCGGCGATGGTGGTGGCCGCGGTGCTGCTCGATGGGGTTTCGCTGCCGTTGCTCGAGGTGTTCGAGGCAGCTGCACTTGTACAAGTGGAAGTTGCATTCTCTGCCGCAGTCTGCTCGTTCTGAATTCCGCTAGGATTACGATACTTGATGCCGTGCTTGTATTCCTCGTGAGATCTCAGCGAGAATCTCCGGGGGAACTCCATGCCGCATATGCCGCAGGAATATTGCATTTTTTCCGAATGCGCGTGAGCCTTGACCTTGTGACAAACGAGATTGGACATCTGATTGAAACCCTTGCCGCACGTCTCACACTTGTAGGGCCTCTCGTTCGTGTGAGTGAAGACGTGATTTCTCAAGTTTCCTGCGACAAGATAAGATCGATCGGAACTTTGCTCAAAGAAATAATCGCAAACGAAAATTTAAGAGGAGAGAGTGAGGGGATGAAAGAGATCCTGAGATCGTCAGGCATTATTTTTTCATTTTTTTTTTTTTTTCGTTCTTTCATTATCGAACCTTTCTGATGAAATCCCTTTCCGCAGACATGACATTTGTGGGGCTTGTGTTCCGAGTGGGTTTTGCGATGGGAAATGAGGGTGGAAACTCTGGAAAAAAGGAGCAAGGCGTCCCGAGAGGGGAGGAGATGGATTTTAATGCTTACGTTAATTTAATTTAATGCTTTTTTTTGTTCCTTTCATTTGTTTCTTTTCAATGTCGCTGTAGCTTGTGCGGCGCACCTGTTGAACGTTTTCTTGCAAAATTCGCAGACGTACGGTCGCGCGTCGCTGTGAATAGCTTTGTGCTGGCTGAGGGTTGACAATTGACGAAAAGCCTTGCCGCACGCGTCGCACTTGAAGTTTCTTTCGTCCGTGTGGGTCGGCAGGTGTCTCATCAACGTGTACTGGTGACGAAACTCTTTCGTGCCTTGTAAGCGCGGTCGACGGAGCATTAATCATAATTGCTCCGATGCATTTGGCAAAAATAAAAATATACGAAAAATAAATAAATTAAACTCACATATTCCACACTCCCAGATCTTCAGAGTCTTTCCGTCCCTCTTGAGATACTTGACGAAGTGCAGCCTCGATCTGGGATCGTCCTTGTCGACGAGACGCGGACCCGTCGACGAGGGATTACCGTTCTCGATCTCGCTCAACGTTTGATTCGGATACGCCTCGACGCCCTCATCGTCGTTGCTCATGCTCTGCTCCAGAATCTTTTATTAATTTCATCAGCCTTTTCCATTGTAATATTCGATTTGAGGAATTATTATAAATTTTTAAAAATTATTATTTGTTAACCTTGTATTTGTGGGTCTCTTTGACAATTTCTTTAACGGGAGAACCGTCGATATTGATTATTTCAGAATCAATAGTCGCATCCAAGTCCATGCATCCACCCTTGAGAAATATTAATAATAATAATAATAATAATACCAACAATAATGACAATGGTAATAAAAATGACGATAATAATAATAAAAATAAATGATAATAGATTACTTGAATTAGTTGTTGCTCGTTCGCGCTTAACGTGCAATTACTGCTAGTGCTCGTGCTACTTCCGGAATTACCGGAAACCGCAGAGCCGTCGCTTCGGCCATCCGAGCCAGAAGTTTCCTCCTCTTTGACGTAAACCTCGTAGACGCTAATTAACGGTCATTCGTACAAGTTCGATGGACGGAGGATGCGTTTGATTTATCATTAAATTTTCTTACCTGATAACCTCGTCCTGGATGGGACGCGAAAATTCACCTTGGGCATCCTCGCACTGGGTGTCCCCTGATTAAATGCAATCAATACTTAGTCGATAGTTCAAGCCTTAGAAAAAAAAAATGTCGCGTATTTTTCGCACTCCCGCGACGACCTAACCATTGGCGAACACGGCCACGTACCGGATGTGCTCCCTCCCAAATTGCATTTAAAAAATTAGGTCTTACAAAGTGATCTCACTGGGTTCCATAGGTCCGTCTGGACGATATTCGAAAGTTACCACCCATCCAAAAATTGAACTTTTGGACGTAGGATAGCGTATAGTTACCATCATACGTAAGCCATTTAGATCAGTTATTCATAAAGTAACAGTACCAATGCCCGGACACGTCCCAGTCGTTGGACACTCCTGTGCAGATTGTATTTATTCTGAATTTATGTATTAGAAATATAATTCAACACTTGCAATCGTATTTACAAAAATTATTTTCTGCACAGAAAAAAGTTATACAAGGTTTGAGCCGAATTTCTTTTCTATTGTTACATTTTGTCAAAAGACAGCCGATATAGTGTCCGGAAATTGGTACACGCGTTACTACATACGCGACCCAATAATCGGACAATTTGAAGTAGTTAGGTTAGCCAGCTTTCCACGTAGCTTATCTTTAGTATTGTTTTGCGTAAGTATAAAATTTCATTGATTTAATTAATAAATGGCAAGGAAATTCTTTCTCGAAATCTACGAGTGTCCGAAACATCGGGACATTCAGTGTCCGAGCATCGGGACGCGGCGAAAAACCGGGTCCGAAAACTGGTACGTTTGGACTCTCTTGTTATTTTCTCCCGTAATTAAAAAAAGATCTTTGTTTATCGATGGGTTTTGGAAACTGGAGACTATCAGCTTGGCATTGGTGTGACATTTTCACAAAAAATTTGTTCCTGGCCAATTAACTGCCAGAATCTAGGGCTGTTCTTAACCGTCCGAGCATTAGGTCTGTTCGTTTTCAGAGCAAGCTAGAGCAGAGCGCCCGATTTTACGTGGAAGGTATATCTATATATCCAACAAATATAGATATACTTTCCACGTAAAATAGAGCGCTCTGCTCCAGCTCACTCTGAAAACGAACAGACCTATTGGTATTGAAAGCCACAACCCATTCAAAAAGTTACCTTTTGAACGTAGGAGAACTTATAGTTATCATCCTGACGGACGTATTTTACCCATTTAGATAAGTTTTTTTTATACCAGATGCTTTTCGCTACCTGAGCTGCGCCGGAGTTAGGTCAATCGGATTCGAATGACCACGCGAAATCACACACACACACACGGAAAAATTACGATCTTTCGTAGTGAAATAAATGACCTTGGGTGAAAGGAAAAAAAATATACATATATATTCAAGTCACATAACCAAAACTCGAGACGACGAGAAAGAAAAAAAAACTTGCCGAATATGCGTCGTTCGTGTTCAAACAAACCAGCAAGGATTAACCAGCTCTCGGCTTTTTCACGTCAGCCGGTGACAAATAAACGAAAACCGCCATTATCAGAGTTCATTTCACAATCGTTGGAAATGGCAGGACGCGCAAAGCGAGCACGTCGGTGGTGTCCCGACGATTTTCATTCTGACGCAACAAATCGTGAGAAGCGTTCACGGATATACGTATATATTTTGTATGCAATGTATTATCGCAACTTGACTCACAACTGTATCCTTGCAGCAGATTATTCTGCGACATCGCCTTGGCTCTCGCTCGGTTCTTCACGGTTTCTTCCGACGATCCTGCTGGCTAGATTGACACGAACGACCAACGATGTCTCGTAGTTCACGGCTGGGCCGCGCTCGACGCACCGCCACGCGGCGGCAGCCACGAACTAATCGCTGTGGCGCGCAATTCAAATCGATATTTTATTAAAAACTTGCAGCCACTCCGAATGGAATGCAATATTTGTAAGTTATATAGACACATACATTCGCCAAATAATTCTATACCTTATATATCCATTTACGATATATGTATCGAATAATATCATTACAGACGAACTTTGAAGGAAAAAACTCGATTGCTTCGGCTCCAAAAAGTTGAACTATTACAGTACTTGAAAATAGACAACTCTTTTTAATGAAATTAATTCGCTTTGAATAAAAGTACTATTGAATTATTGGAGAAAAATTATATTGAATTACTGGAGAAAAATACTATTGAATTATTGAAGAAAAATACTATTGCATTATTGGAGAAAAATACTATTGAATTATTGGAAAAAAATACTATTGAATTATTAGAGAAAAATGATATTGAATTACTGGAGAAAAATACTATTGAATTATTGAAGAAAAATACTATTGAATTACTGGAGAAAAATACTATTGAATTACTGGAGGAAAGTACTATTGAATTACTGAAGAAAAATACTATTGAATTACTGGAGAAAAGTACTATTGAATTACTTTAGAAAAATACTATTGAATTACTGGTGAAAAACACTATTGAATTACTGAAGAAAAATACAATTGAATTACTGGAGAAAAATACAATTGAATTACTGGAGAAAAGTACTATTGAATTACTGAAGAAAAATACAATTGAATTACTGAAGAAAAATACTCAAAAACGAACTATTGAAATTTGGAGTTCGGGACGCACGGGATTCTACTAACACGAATTTCTTTTAGGGGGTTGAGAAGTTTTTTCGTAAAAATTACGAACTCGATACACCGGCCATCTTTCGCAGTCTCGGCATTTAAATAGCGTCTCGACAACGACACGTTCTCCGACGGGGTTGTCAGGTGAAGCGGTAAAATTCTATTGCCCTATTCTTTCTCCCTCGAGCCACTCGTCGTGGCCCAGGGCGACTTCCTGCCCGGAGATACTGTCCATTTCATCCCGGAAATTGTATACCTCGCAGTGTTAACCCGCCGGAGCGTTAGCTCTCGTCACGTCCCCGTAAATTCGTTGGGAAAGTCACACGTTTCTGAAATCCTATATAAGAGGGTCGGCGTTCGCCACGAAACCGACTCGAATTTTCTCCCTTCTCCCTCCGTAAACCCAAAAAAAAAATACATTTTACAAAAACCCTAAAAAAAAAAAATAAAAACTATAAACAATACTCGAAACCGCCGATTCTCGAGGCAACTCGCGCGGGACTTTGGGCGGTGTGAGAAGATCAGACACCAGCGGGGAATGCGACGATCGTCCCGAACTACGGAATAATGAGAGTTCAGAGAATCCGGTTAGCCGCAGGTACGGAATAATATTGAGGGAGGCCACCGGAGGAGGGAAAGCAACGAGCGGAGAAGACACACGCTCCGAGTCTTGGTTGCTTCCTCGCGGGTGGAGAAGGCACGGATTGGAGAAGCAATTCGGCCACGATCCAGCTGCTCATATTCCCGTCCAAGTTAGAACCGGCAAGAGCGAGAGGTCGAGGAATAGAGGAAACCGGAGAACGAACCGAGTGAAGCAGCCAACGAGGCGAGCTCTGGCTGATTTCGAATTCCGGTCGCGCAACGAGAAGCTGGAGCGTACTACGAGTACGCGCCTCGCCTCGCTCTCTCTCCGAGCTTCTGGAGAAAGCGTGCCGGTTCTCTCTGCTCGCCACCGCTCGTACTCGTCTGACTCAATTATTACTTGCCACTACTTGCCTAGCCGCTGTTTAAGTTGTCCCGCAGCCCGCCCACTCTCGAGCAACCCCCCATCGCCACACCATGAAAAGCTCGGCACTCCTCCATTCTCACCCAGCTTCGCCACCTTCCACCGTCTCTGTTGCCGGTGTGTTTCCCACCTCTCAACTCGCACCCATTATCTTTACCTTATTTTTTTACCCCCCTTACTTTTCCCTTCTTTCGCTCTCTCCGCGGAAACTGGGACGGCGAACAAAAAGTCGGTGAAACGGAGCCCAAGGCACACACAAAGTTCACCGCTATTTTCTTTCTCACGGCATTTCACGAGGTCCGAGTGGCTGAATCAACCAAATGACCCTTTGATTGCATAAAAACCCCACTCTCACCGAGAAAAATCGTCCGCTTTTTCTCACAAAATGCTGATCGTTAATGATTCTTTGTTGCGACGGAAAAAATTATTTGCTGATACTGAAATATAGTTTGTTGTCCACACTGAAAAAAATCGCTCGCGGGCGGCGAAGGAAATGTTTTATAATTTCTATTCTTACAATTCCATATGATACTGAGACAATGACGGTAAGACTATCAACGTGTCATGTTATAATCTCGAGTAGAATTGTAACAATTGAAATAACAATGTATTCCTTTGGCGGCCCGTAAGCGAATTTTACTTGCGTCACGGATTTTTTTTAGTGCCTATATCGAGTAGGTAGGATAGGCTGTGAAAAAATTAGTTGGAAAATTAATAAAGGGTATTGGAAGCTTTATTACATAAACTGTTTCAGAAACTTCAAACACATGTGCGCATCACAATTTACAGTAAAAGTTTTATTTTTTATGTAAATTTTTTTGTAATTTTCAGGCACAATATGTGCAATTTTAATATCTGGTCTTTAAATTTTACGAAAAAAATACATCAATGTTCAATCAACATAGGTGATGTAAGCAAATTTCAAGTCCCACTACATTACATTTACAATTTATTTTTACAGTCTATAGATACGTTAAAAGAATTTTTGCCGACCCATAAAAATTCTTTTTCACCACCTTAATCTTATCTCTTCTTTGACCGGCGTTTTCATAGAAGCTTGCAAAACTGTTTGCGGTTTGTGCGCGCGTCGAGGCTGTCCGTATACCGTGGAAAGTTATTGAAACGGCATTGGAAGCTTTTTTTACATATATTGTTCCTGAAATTTCAAACACATGTGCGTGTTGCAATTGACAGCAAAATTTTTATTTTTAATGAACATTTTTGTAAATTTCAGTTAAAAAATATAACTCTAATTTGTGATATTTTTATTTCACGAATAAAAAATACATCAATGTTCAATCAACGCAGGTGACGTAAGCAAATTTCGAATCCCAGTAAATAAGATTTACAATTTATTTTTACAGTGTATAGTTACGTCAACAGAATCCTCGCCGTCCCAACAAAATTCTTTTTCACCGTCTCAATCTTATCTCTCCTTTCGACCGGCGTTTTCATAGACGCTTGCAAAACTGTTTGCGGTTCGTGCGCGCGTCGAGGCTGTCCGTATACCGTGCATCGGGAGGGAGCCCAAAGAGGATGGGCTCTCGTCTTCAATAATTTAAACGGCTGCGCGAGTGATTTAATGCCTCGTGGCTTCGAGGCCACCGTTCGAGATTTACAATTCAGTCTGTATATCTTCTAACTCCGGCTTTCCGGTTTCTCTTTGCTCGGTGCGAATTCAAAGCCGTCCTCCGTCTGCGTCTCTCCGCGCGCCCGCGCTCACGGACACGGAAAACAGGAGCAATAAAACGGCGAGAGAGGTTCGAGTCAGGTGTGTGATCAATTCAGGAACAAAAGCCTAACTTGATAAACGGGTCAGAGAGCCGGGGCGCGGGGAAGACGGGGGTGGCTCGTCATCTTGCATCACCGGAAACTCCTCGAGGCCTGGCAGGAGTAACAGGCAAGTATACAGCGACGAGATGTCTGGCAAGTCCCACGAACTTGACTTTCCTCCCCCGGTTACTCGAGCCATCACTTTCCTTTCTCCGTTCCTCCCTCGTCTCTTTTCTTCTTCCTTCCCACGTTGTTCCCCACGCTGTTTGCCAACACGTAACCAACTCTTAACTTCCCCAACTGTCCAACTGTCCGAGGAGTCCATTTCTGCCGCCTCCACTCGGCGAGTCCCTCGTACGACTCCCTGTCCTATCTCGAATAATATCTCTGTACAAGTTGGGAGAAGGCTGCACGTCGAACCACGACAAATACCTCTCTGCCTCTCGTCTTACTTTTTGCTCCTCCATACTTTCGCTCTTCCTGCTCTTTTTATTTTGCTTCTTCTTCTTCTTCTTCTTCTTCTGGTAGTTCTTCTGGTACATTTATATGGTGTACTGGCGTAGGCTGCCTCACGCAATTACCATTCAGCGAACGTGACGTCCATACGACCAGAAACTACCGGAAGAGAAACGGCCGAGGAACGAGCTGTTGCCGAGGTATGAATGGAAAAACCGAGGATGACGTTGATACGGATTTTTTTTTATGAACCTCTCGTTTCGGATTAGATACTCTTTTTATTTTGCTTCCTCAGGGAGGAAACTCTGTTTTTGTAAAAAGATTAATGGACATGGGGTTAGAATGGTAAAAATGGACATCGGATCACAAATGGACAGGGACACACAAATATTTTGTTAGTCGGACAACAAATTTTTAATGCCTCGAAAATATTTTGGTGATGTCCAGAAAAATCTTTTAGCTGTACCAACGAAATACTTATTTGAACGTCTTTGTCGGAATCTGTGATTGATTGAACTGTATTTTTTATCGATATAAATCACAAACGAAAATCACATCTGGATTACTGAGATAGAGTTTGGTGTAAATGAATGCGCGGACCCAAATTTTTTTTCAAATATCTTATCTGTAAAGTTTCTTCTGTGCACTGTAAAACAAAAATCGTATGAAATTTAATGTAGCGATAGTGAAAGTTTTTATATATAAACTGGTATATTAAATTTCATGTACAAATGTAATGAATAATGAATATTCAGTGTATTAAAAACATTGGAAATACTTTACTTTTAATAATGTACTTTAACTTTACTATAAAAATACTTCAATTCCAACGATTTACTTTAATTTAAATAAAAAAGTATAATAATTGTTCATCACAATTGTACATCAAATTTAATGCACCAGTTTTCGCATAAAAACTTCCGGTCCAGTTCCAAAAATGTGCAATTTTTGTTTACCCCGCGAGAAAGTTTAAAAAACCACGAAAGGCGCTTTCTCACGGAAAAGAAGCTTTGGGAATGAACGAAGATGTTGAGAAAACAATCTGCAAATCCCCATTTTCCAGGGTATTTATCCGAGAATAAAATTCATCGGAAATTCTCGAGTACGTATTGTTCACACTTTATTGTTATTACACGGTACGGGGGTGGTTTTGAGGGGCGTCAATAGTTCGGCCGTTCGTGAATAAGCTAGAAAATGCGTTAAACCGGAGGCCACTCCGGAGGGGAGAGAAACCCATTAAGAAAATGAAATTTGCAATTCTAATACACAGCCAAGCTCTGAGCACTTTTTCCCTTCGCATTCGCGATCGAGCTGTACACTTTCGAATCTCACCGCTATTTCACCCCCTCCCTCCACGAGACGCCTATGTTCATTCTTTTTATTTAATTTTTTCCCCCCCTTTCCTTCTCATCAAAACGAGAGCTAATGAAAATCCGCATAGTTTGATGGTACAGTTGGTCGCCGAGTACGCGAAGTAACCCCAGTGGTTTGCTAGTTATCTCGTTTCAGCATCGGAACTTAATTGGTACGGAGTGCTATTTAATTAGGGCATTAACCCCTACCATAAACCTTGATTATTTCGTTGATTATATCGGACTGGTTCGTTGCTCCATAACGAGAGCTTTCCACCCCGAAACCCCGGAGCTCCGCGCAGCTCCATCACCCTCCTCCCAGCTTCCCGCCCCACCGATAATCCCGCACTAATATTTCCTCGAGTGCGGCCCACTTCGAAAAAATCTTCACCACTGCCGCTATCCACTTTGAGCGATGCCTGACGCATTTCTTTCCGGTCCGATTTAAAAATGACCCCCACCGAATGAGCGAAAACAGGGTGAGTTTCCGGTCTGCCCTCTGCACCCTTCCGAAGAGAAAGCGAAACGGTATGTGAAAAAGGGCGAATACGCCGAGACGGCAGGTTTCTGCGAAAGGACAATTTCCTCGAGTGCGGACCAGTTCGAAAAAAAATCTTCACCATTGCCGAAGCGCACTTTGAGCGACGCCCGACGCACTTGTTTCCGGTCCGATTAAAAAATGACCCCCATCGAATAAGGGAAAATAGGGTGAGTTTTCGGTCTCCTCTCTGCACCCTTCCGAAGAGAAAGCGAACCGGTATGTGAAAGAGGGCGAATACGCCGAGACGGCAGGTTTCTGCCAAAGAACAATTTCCTCGAGTGCGGACCAGTTCGAAAAAAAAGCTTCACCATTGCCAATGCGCACTTTGAGCGACGCCCGACGCACTTGTTTCCGGTCCGATTAAAAAACGACCCCCACCGAATAAGGGAAAATAGGGTGAGTTTTCGGTCTCCTCTCTGCACCCTTCCGAAGAGAAAGCGAAACGGTATGTGAAAGAGGGCGAGTACGCCGAGACGGCAGGTTTCTGCGAAAGAACAATTTCCTCGAGTGCGGACCAGTTCGAAAAAAAATCTTCACCATTGCCGAAGCGCACTTTGAGCGACGCCCGATGCACTTGTTTCCGGTCCGATTAAAAAATGACCCCCATCGAGTGAGAGAAAACAGGCTGAGTTTCCGGTCTCCTCTCTGCACCCTTCCGAAGAGAAAGCGAAACGGTATGTGAAAGAGGGCGAATACGCCGAGAGGGCAACCTTCCGCGAGAGAACAACGGCAGAGGGTTGGAAGGCCAGCTTCTATTCCACGAGGCCAATCTCGTCTCCCGGGCCTGTAAGAATCGTGGACGTCGTTGCTCGTAACGGGTACGTGGTACCGAAGCTCCAGTGGTAAAGGTAAAGGTATCCCTATATCGTTGCAAGATAGGAAGGGGCCGGGGTGGGGTGGTTGGTTGGTTGGTTGTGCCACAAGGCGAGAGCAGAGCCGAGGCAAGGCGTAAATTGTTAAGGCGAAGCCTCGCCTAGTTATAAATTAGAAAGGAGGCAATCTTGTGCCGGGGTTCCTCGCCCTCTCCTCTCGCTCGCTCGCGCCGCTCTTCCTCCACTCTCCTCCTCTCCCTCCCCATCTTTCTTCCTTTTTTTATATATCTCAATTTCTCCTTCTTCCCACCCGGCCAGACGTTTTTTTGATCCTCAATATGTTTCTCTCCGTTCCTTCCCCCCCCCCCCCCCCCCCCCCCCATTCGCTTCCATCCTCTCTCGGCTCTCACTAATTTCTCTGCCTCCTCCTTTTTCTCCACTGGCCTCTTTATTTTTATCTCCTTCCCTCGGCAGCTCGGCCATCTCCGCTCCGGCCACCGCCGGAACTGAGGCTTAGGCCACCGGCAATACCGGGAGAGAGAG
>JAPYZC010002273.1:0-16349 GCA_030522665.1 Ichneumoninae sp. A BG-2022a
TATGAACAATGGTCTTCGTATTTAAAATCGATTATTGATCGAGATCAATTTTCGATCCTCTGACATGTATCAAATTCCACGACAATAAAGCTCCGATTTAATTCGTACATTACACATTACACTATACTCGAAAAGCGAGGAAATCTTGGGGTACCGGAAACGTGCAGTAAGACAAAAAACAACGAACGTAGAAAAGGATTTATTTTTCGTATGAACAGTGATCGTAATAAATATTCAGTCATAGTTCTCGAATGAGGAGAAGTCCGAGTCCCTCGCGCAGAGATTCGATTTTCTGCCCATTGTCAAGGTCGGCCTCGACGGTTTTATGAAGTCCGGAAGCGGAAGACACTGGTACGCGAAATTGGCACACTTCACGATCGCACCCATCGCCTTCGAGGCGACGTAACTCAGAGGGCTGTAGGGTTGCTGCTGATTTTCGCATCTCGATGACGTCGTGAAAACCGAACTTGGAGCTGCTTCAGCGTACTGCAAAAAAAAATTGCGTTACAGAAACTAATACGATAAATTTTTTTTTATTATTTTATTTTATGTTTTTTAATGAGTGTAATTTTACCGCATGGGTCAAAAGGACCAGCGCCAATGAAGAGAGAAGTATCTTCGGGAACTGCATTTTCTTCGATCCTCGATCGAAACTCTTCGACGATGTTACGTATGAGAAAACGAACGGTCGACTGTGCGAGGCGCAGGCTCGGTAAACTTTATTTCTTCGCGTCCCGGAAACGCCGCTATATCCGTTTTGCGTAATTTGTTTTGTGAATGAATAAAGAAACAGTAAACTGTTGCTTTTCAATCGTTACCCTACATATAGAACAAACGCTTCACGAATGGAAAGACTGCTCGGGTGATCTCGGTTCAAGAAAGAAACGCGCGCACACTCGCTTTCTGCACCGGATGCCTCGTTTCGCGATTTCCGGCTCAAAAGTCAGCCTTTTCTGTGCATTGATTTTTTTAAATCTTTTGATCGTACAAGCTGAGGCATTCAATACCGAGATTCTCAGATATCATCCGCCGATCGGGCAGGTTCGATCTCAACTATTTTATTTATTTACATGTTTATTTATTTATTTATTTATTTATTTATTTATTTATTTTTCGATTTGATTTGATTTATTATATACGGGACAAGCCCTTTTACAAGATATTTGTACATCGAGTGTTTAGGTTGTGATTCTATACAATTTCAATAGCATGGTTAATATAAGTACTATATGTGTGTATGCTGAGCTCAGATTTTAAGTACAAGAACTTATTTATTTATTTATTTATTTATTTACGGGATAAACCCTTTTACAAAAGATGAAATATAGCCTGTTTGATTTTAATAATATAAGAAACAAAAATGCAAAAAAAATGAACTATCGGAATATATAAATGTATTATTTTTTTAATCACACGATATAAATATAATGCAAAACGTACGTAAAGTTAAATAGCTTATATGATTAATTAGTCTGAATGGACTGTAAGTTTAATAAAATTGTTGAAAATTGCAGATGAGAAAGAGAGATCGAACGATCGACCGGCGACCGAGTCGATGCTCGGAGCTGTCGAGAAAAAGATCCGAGGACATAAAAATCTTGAGATCTCACATAAAGAGATTGTTGGCCTTCAAGAAAGAAATGCGCGCGACAGGTGGCTCTCGAATATTTTGAGTTTTTCCTGACGAGTGCGGTGAAGCGTCGACGAGTCAGCAGACTTGCGTCGAGGTGAATTTCTGGCAACAAAAAAAAATATCGACGTCAACAAATATGTTCTTGCATCAGGAAAAAACGCGCCGTGCATCATTTTTTCGTCACCCCTCTGCGACCGCAAAAGCCGGGTAGGCGGGTATGCAGTCCGCTACGTTACTTTACGGTCGTCGTTCGGTCTCACTTATTTTTGGTATTAATCATAATTTTATCGTTGTAGATGCAAAAATAGCAAAAACATTTTTTTTTATCATCTTTATCCCTACGATGACATCCTCGTCGCGAGTTTTGCTGATCTCCGTATTTATGTTCACGGTATGTATCATTTTCTTGCAAAGTGTAGGAGTTACAATTCAATTTTTTTTATAGTTGTTAATTATTTTTAAAAATTCGTACACAATAAAAAAAATATTTATACAGGTTCATAAGGTTTATATTTAACAACCATTTCTTCTTCACAATATATCCGAAATTTATGTTCATGTTTATTTTACTTTTTTTTAGCTCCAAATAAACCGCTAAACTTTGAAACTAATAAGGAGTACTTTGATTACAATTTTTCCCCGGCTGGCTATTGTACAATTTATTTTTTTTTATTGAAGTTAAAATATAAAAATTTTAAAGTTGTTAATTATAAAGAAATTCGTAAATTGTAAAAAAAGAAACCATTTATACAGGTACATAAGGTTTATTTTTAACAAACATTTAATCTTCACTTCAGATCTGGAATTTATTTTCTTGATAATTTTACCATTTTTTTAGTTCCACAAAAACCGTTTGACTCTGAAAATAATAAGGAAGATTTTTATTAAAATTTTTCGCCGGCTGACAATTGTGCTATTTTTTTTCAGATCGTAACATTGATAGCTGCCGAAGAATTTACAAAGGATCACAGGGAGATTCTCGAAAAGTTATCCGCCCTTCTCGAGGACGCCCCGGCAGCCGGAAAATCGAAGCTTGCCCTGGCGGCCAGAAAATCTAAGGTTGCTCGACTAAAGGAGGAGACACCGCTCGAGAGGGCCGAGAAGATAAACCGTAATTTCGAAAAAATGATTCAATTGGTCAACGTACTTGGACAGGTCGACAGCTTTATCACGGACCGAGCTAGAAACGTGGTGAAAAAATTACACGCCGTTTATGGCATTGACGACGCCGATAAGACGAGACGGGGGCGTTCGAATTTGTAAATATATAATTTTTTAAATAGATGAACAAAAAAATAGTTGGACGAAAAAATGATTATATGTATCGCAAAGTCGATAAGAAAGTTCCGTAGTAGAAATGATTCATACAAAGCGGAGTCTCTGCGCATGACCAACATTTTTTTATCCTCGAATTTCCATTGCATTATTATTAAAATGTATATACTTATATATATGTAAAACATTCAATTAATATAATTGAATGCGCAATGAATAAATTACTGTCAGAAAATATAATCGAGCAGTTTTAGATTCTACTCAATTTCTCAAGAAAGCGTTTCTTTACAAAAAAAAAATGTCACGCAACCTGTTAATGCACTCTGCTGAATGTTGTACAAACTGTGTAATTATCATTTAATTATCGGTTAATTTCTTTCCGGAAAAAATTAACTGAATGCTAAATAAATTAGCCCTCGTAATTGCCTCCGACATTTTTTATACTCGAAGTTCAATTGTATTATTATTAAATTGTATATATTTATATATATGTAGAACATTCAATTAATACAATAAAATGGACAATGAATAAACGTCTATCGGAAAATATTATCGTCCACTGTTAGATTGTACTCAATTCCTCAATGAGGCGTTTTGATTTTTTTTAAATGCACTCTGTGTAATTATTATTTAATTATCGCTTCGTTTCTTCCCGAAAATAGTTTACGAAATGCAAAATAAATTAGCCCTTGTAACTACCTCTCTTATTTTTATCGTTTTAGTAAGCGCAAATCGTTCAATTTCTAAACATTGTACGCATCGATTTTATATCTCACAAGCAGTGTAATTATCATTTAATTATCGATTCGTTTTTTCCCGAAAATAGTGTACTAAATACAAAATAAATTAGCCCTTGTAACTACCTCTCTTCTTTTTATCGTTTTAGTAAGCGCAAATCGTTCAATTTCTAAACATTGTACGCATCGATTTTATATCTCACAAGCAGTGTAATTATCATTTAATTATTGCTTCGTTTTTTCCCGAAAATAGTTAACTAAATGCAAAATAAATTAGCCCTTGTAACTACCTCTCTTCTTTTTATCGTTTTAGTAAGCACAAATCGTTCAATTTCTAAACATTGTACGCATCGATTTTATATCTCACAAGCAGTGTAATTATCATTGAATTGTCGCTTCGTTTTTTCCCGAAAATAGTTTACTAAGTGTAAAATAAATTAGCCCTCATAACTGCCTCTTGTCACGTCGCTCGGATCGTCCGACGATCAATAATCCATAGGATGGATAATCCATAAATAGAACGGACTAATGGAAGAGGATGGATTAATGGAGTCCCATAAATCCTCTAAATCCTCGTACCGGGAATCGTAAAATCCGTCGTCGCACTTATGAATTAGCTCTCTTTAGCTTCCCTTCGTTCATCCCTTCGGAAGCGCCTTCGCCGCACTTTGCGGCCAGTGCAGGCGCCATTATGGATCCACTATATATACCCGGACGGAGCCATCGAGGTCATCAGTCGCCTTTGGTACCTTTGCATCGAAGGAACAGAGATTTCCAACAAACTTGTTCACTGTTTGGCTCGCATCAGCTTCTCTTCCGTCATTCTCGGCTAAAACGGATCGAAGACAAAATTATCAACGGTCATAGAAAAAAATGGGAGGCTTCGTTAAATGGCTGTTTCTGGCACTTTTGCCCCTCGTCCTCGCACAGGACTATTGTTCGGTTTGCAACAACCACACCATGTGCGCTTTCAAGGTAAGCGTTTGATAGATAAAAAGGTGCAAAGTTGATACAAATGTGCACTTTCTCACTTATTACAATTTTGCGCACAGCTTTCTCTATGAGAAAGCTCGTTGATCGATCTTTGGCTTTCTCATGGAAGAGGCTATGCGCAAAATTGTTATAAATGAGGACATGCAAATTAGTTTGCACCGTTTTTCGTAACATAGAGAAATTTCTACATCTCATAAAAATTCAAACGGTGAAAACTTATCGCAACATTTATTGCAGAAAATCAATAACTAAAATTTGTGTAATTCGTCGTTTCGAGGCCATTTCTCATGTCTTTTTGCCCACTGATTACCAAGCTCCACATTATTTTACTCCAAAACAAAAATACAAACTTCCCAAAAATTCAAACATGTTAAAAAACGGTTAGATGAATTTTCGCCAAATTTTATACCAAACATTGTACAGTGTTGCTCCATTTCCGTGTTAAATTTCATGTTTACTCGAATTAAATAGTTTTTACTAATTTTCCAAATTATGAGAAAGCAAATTGTTATCCTCGAGTATCAACAATCAATTTTTTTTTCTTTACAATCAGGGCAAAAGCGCATCATGCGGTGGAAACAGCGTGAGCGGTGTGTCATCAGCGGAGGCCGCGCAGATCGTCAAATTGCACAACGATTATCGTGCGCGAATAGCGAACGGGCTCGAAAATCGTGGAAAGTCGGGGCCTCAGCCGCCCGCCGCGAACATGCGAGCTCTCGCCTGGGACGAAAAACTGGCCGAGGTCGCTCAGAGATGGGCCGATCAGTGCACCCTCCAGCACGACCGCTGTCGCAATGATCGTGAGTTCGAAGATTCAGTTTCAATCGAAATTTATTTTTATCATCGGTCGGCAAAGAAAAAAACTGCTGCGCGCAATTCCAATTTTTTTCTAATTATTTTTTAATGTAATTATTTTTTAATTTAATTATTTTTAATTTAATTATTTTTTAATTTAATTATTTTTTAATTTAATTATTTTTTAATTTAATTGTTTTTTAATTTAATTATTTTTTAATTTAATTGTTTTTTAATTTAATTATTTTTTTATTGAATTATTTTTTTATTTAAGTATTTAATTGGTTATTTCTCTTTTGTCACCAGCTCGTTTCAAGGTTGGCCAGAACATGTTCCTCAGCTCGGCTCCACCCGCGGTAAGCTGGCCACGAGCCGTCGGCACATGGTTCGACGAGATCGAGGACTTCGACGGCCGCCGCGTCGGCAACTTCCGTGCCGATCGCTACACGAGTAATTACACTCAATTAGTCTGGGCAACTACGACCCTCATCGGCTGTGCGCGCACCACTTTCGGCTCGGCTCACCGTGTGGAAGCTCAACGTCCCCAAGTATTCGTCCAAAACGGCAATCCGAGAGTAAAGAAACAATCCCATCTCGGATTCTTCGGTGGCGCGAGTTTCAATCCTTCCGGCGCACAGGGCGCTATCGCCGACACTTCCAGTGGGGTAAGAGATACTCATTACACTCTATCGCCGCTATTTTCTCAGTTATACACCCAGAAAAAAAATGTATTTAACGGCCACCGTTCATTAAGATTAAGTAAAATATTTATTTCATTTAAGTAACTATTTATTTAATTTTAATAAATATTTATTTAATTTCAATAAATATTTATTTTAATCAAATAAATCAATTTTACTTAATCTTAATAAACAGTGTCCGTCAGATAAATTTTTTTTCTCGGTGCACAAGTTACCGTAACCGGTAACGATTATTTTACAAGGTGACAGACTGTTTGATTGATCTTTATTTTTTGTGACTTGTCCGTCAGACTGCGGGGCCGTCGGGAGCCAACGGGCCTTCGAGACCACCCGCGGCCCACCTTCCTGTCGATGGATTCAACGGAAATAATGGAAACCGTCCGAGTTTCCCGGTGAGCGGAAACCGTCCGAACTTCCCGGTGAGCGGAAATCGACCTGGTTATCCTGGCGCCGGTTATCAACCTGCCTATCCGAACTATCCGAGCTATCCGAGTTATCCGAGTTATCCGGACTATCCGGAATCGTCCGGCGAGGAAAGCGACGCCGAGTACTACACAGGACAAGGAGGATATTATTATCCTGGAGTTTACTACCAGTCGCATCAAGCATACCATCAGGGCGGTGCGCAGTACCCGCTTTATGCACCGGCTGGTAATTTATTTATTTATCATTAGCCTTTAGATTAATCGTCAAGCTGCACAGAAAAAAAGCTACCGAACCGATGAATCTTCTTTCCCAATTCCGAAGATATTGCAATTTACACGCAAATGCTTTTTGCTGAAATGATTTTTAATGGAAAAAGGATATTCAACATTAATCTTTTTTTTTCTTTCTTGTTATTAATGCAGGTTTCGTGCCATACTTTGCCGGATACGCGGGAACTAACGGATTCGCGAATAGACCGGCGGCTCTCGGTTTCTTCGACGGCGAGCCGGACGAAAGCGTGCCCTTGAAACCTGCCGAGACGAAGCCTCAACGGTTGCACACGCCGACTTCCGGCGGGTGGAAGAACAAGAGGGTCAGCAGAAAAACTTCGGTGGACGCGGTGAAGCAGCCGATAGATTCGGACGAGTCGTCTGCGACTTATCAGATACTCATTTGCAACTACGGACCGGCTGGCAACTACGAGGATCAACCGATCTACGTTGAGGGCGAAGCGTGCTCGAAGTGTCCACTCGGTACAACTTGCCAGAATGGCCTTTGTGCTGCTATTTAAATGCTCTGTTGTGATTGTTACCAAATATAATGTTATATATATTGTAGAAAGTTGCTTGTGTGTTTTTCCCAATTTTCAAGAATCGAGGGCCTTCCTCTTGAGGTCTTACAGGACCTGATTAGTCTGAGTTCTCCTAGGAGAACCCTTCTAAGGCCCTGATAATTATTGCACTTTTATACTATTCTGGTCCTGTTCTGTGCGTCTCGGCTAGTTGGGCACAATAATGCGGTGCACAATTAACAGCGCTGTGCACTGTCGTCGTGTGTAAAAAAAACTAATTACACGACTAGAAAAACGTCACTTCCGGTTTGAAGATTTCATTTTTTTGTCCGGAAGTGACGCCATACCGGAAATACGTCACTTCCGGTTTGAAGAATTCATTTTTTCGACCGGAAGCGACGCCGTACCGGAAATGCGTCACTTCCGGTTTGAAGATTTCATTTCCCGACCGGAAGCGACGCCATACCGGAAATACGTCACTTCCGGTGTGAAGATTTCAGTTTTTCGACCGGAAGCGACGCCGTACGGGAAATTCGTCACTTCCGGTGTGAAGATTTCATTTCTCGACCGGAAGTGACGCCGTACCGGAAATACGTCACTTCCGGTTTGAAGATTTCATTTCCCGACCGGAAGTGACGCCATACCGGAAATACGTCACTTCCGGTTTGAAGATATCATTTCCCGACCGGAAGTGACACTGTACCGGACATACGTCACGTAATCTCCATTTCGGGTTTCTAAATTGCATACTCCACAGCGAGGACGCAAAGCGCCCGAGCCACAACAACCTGCTGGTATGTGAAGAATTAAAGCGTTTCGATAACGAATACTCGTATCGAGTGTACGCTCGCCGAAACCTTATCGATGCATAAATCGGTCGATGATTGATGTACGTTTTTGTAAAATTGCCCGGATAGAAAAACGTGCCGTGAAACTGTAATCGTACCATTGATACCGCCACCGTTCCGTCGCCGTGCCGTCATTTTTCTATCTGGGTTCTGTAGAACCTCCATTATCCGCACCGGTCAAGACCGGTCTAGTCCGGATAAACAAAAATTCAGATAATCGAAAGTTCGGATGATCGAAACGCAAAACTTTTTACCGGCATTATGACCCGCGTATAAGTAAGACATATATAAACGAGATAACACTATATGTGTAAGTTCGAAACATATTTTTAACAATATTCCAACACCGAAGTCTTTTTTGAAGGATTCCGTGAAATAAAGTCGTCCAATTGGATCGAAAATGGAATCAAGGCACAATTACTTGTATTTTTTTTTTAGTAGCTGTTGTTGCAAGTTGGAATTTCGACGAAGTTTTGCGTAGTGGGTTATAGAAAAATGTTCGCCAAGAATAACAAGAAATCATATCAAAGTGTATTTGTTTCGTTCGTTTCCAATTATTCGTTCGTATTGTTTCAGCAGCAACTGGCGACAGAAAAGATTTAACGAAATAGCCCAAAAATAATTCTTTTTTTTTTGCATTTTGTGCCACTTATTTGTTTTTTTTTTTTTGGTTTTTACGAACAGGTACCTCGATTTACGTTGCTAGAGACCTTCGTGTGCAAGTAGAAATTCGCGACGTTGAAAATACAATCTTACAATTCTTCGTTCCAAAGCTAAAATTCCATCCGCACCAAAGAGCCCCGACGACTTATTTTATTCTCTCATCGAGCGCATAACCTCGTCCTTCCATTGGCTGGTGCACATCCGTTCGTGTTTACAAGTGGCACGACAGCGCGAAGGTTTCCCTCGCTCTGTTCCCCTCGCCGCAGCGAGCGGTCGCTCGTCTGACTCAACCTGAATCGTTCAATTGGTTCAATTGTCTCGGCAATAAAATCGCGTAAGTAAACACAAAAAGCCTCTCGAGACGAAATGAATATCGTGCAATTTTCAGGATCCTCTTAACGGAACCGATAGAAAGATGCTTTACAGCGCAAGCTTTTAACTGGCGACTTTCTCGTGCATCAGCTTCGTCGAAACACACGTACACAGAGCGGAACGCGCCTCTCCGACAGTTATCCTTCTCTCCAAAATCATTGTCTCTCTCACTGGCCGACCGTTGGTTCGCGTCCGCGATTGGTCGCTTACCAGGTGGCGAACGGATCGGACAGTCACCGGGATCGGGCCGATCGGGCGACTTGTGCTGAGTTTACCTCCAACAAACCCCGTTCACCACATGTTGATTAGTCGAACGAACTTCGACAACATTGGCGAGGAATCGGCGTGCTTTAGTTGCGTTACGCGAGTGCGAAGATCCCGCGGGCCCAGCGACAAGCGCGGAAACACAACGAGTTTCCCCGTGAGAGAGTGCGAAGGGTAGAGTTGAGACCACCGTCCCTCCCTCCCCCCCCCCCTCGAGTTACGTCACACGACACGAAGTTCTCGTGTACGCGAGAGAGTCCGTACGACTCTCGTCCGTTGCGTCCAATCTCTCGGGCTTTTACCCGAGAAATCAAACCTCTTTTTTATTTTTCCTCGTCGAGACAAAAATCATCGTCGCAACAGTCAACAATCGATATTATCGTTCGTCCGCCGCACGGAGGTCGAAACCAACTCTCTCGCGGACCAAGTGTGTGCTCGACGAAACTCGGCGCGACCCTTGTCAGTCATAACCTAGAAGGGCTGGTTGATGTTGCAAATTTTTTCGTCTCTCGCAACGAGCACCGGAGAATCCCCTTGTCAACCGCCGGCGCAAACTGTTTCGCGTTAAATTTTTCCTCGTCACACGCATCGTAACGTCGCCCGCGAAATTCAAATCAACTCCAACGACGTCGAGATTTTCCAACTGATATCGGTGTTTTTTTTGTGTTTCTTTTTTTTCCGCAAAAATTCTGTTGAATGTACCAGTGAATTTTTTACGAGTTTCCCTCTAGATATACACAGAGGGAGAGACATATATACATAGTTGAAAATAATTTTTTTTTTTTTTTTTGGCGACAAGGAGTCACCGGTAAAGTAGTCAAAATTCCAGTCCCTGCTAATAAACGCGAAGGCGGCCAGAGACAAGGCGACAAGTATCCGCGAACCGGCGAAGAAACGTCGTCGACTAGCAGGATGAACAGCAAGAGGAAGAATCGTTCCAATCCCACTAGGTGAGCTTTTTTCCTGTTTTTGTTTACCGTCGTCCCCATCGCTCATCTGATACTCGCAGGCGTCATCCGCTTCGGTGGCCCATCATACTTCACTGAAAACTTCATTGATGTTCTCTACACGTCGTGTACGATGTACAAAAAGTTTGAATGAGAAACTCGTTTGTTTTGCATATATTATTTATTTGATGTTTTTTTTTTTATACTTGTGATTTGACAATTTTTTTGGCATCGAAACGCAATCACAGCACCGCTGGATTAATGTGAATACAAAAAAAACAATGTTTTGTCAAAATAGTTATTAACTCATTTCCCAAATTTTCATTTAAACTATGATTAATTGATTAAGCACAACGTATTTACACACATTTGTTTTGGCCACAGAAGCTTTTAGATTAATTTGCGGGTACTGCAAATTAATCTAAAATAATCATACGTTTTTTATATTTGACAAATCTTTGGTACAAACATTGCGGGGTCGATGAAGCTTTTTGGAATATTTTACTTTCTAAAAAAAATTTGTTTCTGATGTTTTTATTTCTTGTATCTGAAAAAGTTATCGATGTACTCTATGCTGTATGTGCAACACACAAAAAATTGGTTTGTTTTCCATATAGCATGTATTCAATTCTTTTTTGCATGTTTTAATAAAAGAATCTTTGGCACAGAAACACCACGGCTACAACACAGTAACGATCGATCAATCAAAATACCGACCAAAAAACCTTGAGGTGTTTAAATAACTTGTAACTCGTTTGCCAAATTTCTTTTTCTATACATATTTTTCCTCTATTTATGCCATTTTCAATTTTTTTTTCTATCCGGAATACACCATTATTAAGTACAATCGTACTTTCTTCTTTATATCTGCACTGTCTCTGCAAAACGGCTTATTCTGTAAATGAAATAAGTAAATATATAAATAAAATCTCAAGACTGAGCTAAGTTAAAAGGCGATAGTACTGACTTAATTTTTTTATTATTAACAAAAGAATAGAAATATAAAAGTAGTTATAAGAGACAAAATTTGTATTTTGATAATCGGTTAAGAAGAAATCCCTTAACGAACGAACAAACAAGACTATAAACTGTTTGTATATTTTCAGATCCCCGCGGGCTCGGGGTCCCCAAGAAAGATGCGTGGTCGCGGAAGGGATTTACAACAACGCTCATTTCATGCATGCCATTACCAGCCATGTTGGCAACGTAGTTCAGGTAAAGCGAAAACCACATTTAGCATGTTCGCGTGCTGCCTCCCTACCAGATGTACAGTAACAACGTTCACGTAATTTTTTCTCTTTTTTCGTCTCCAGATTCAAACTCAGAACGGCTCGTTGTACGAGGGAATATTCAGAACTTTCTCGAGCCAGTTCGACGTGGTGCTGGAAATGGCGCACCGCGTCGACGGCACGGGAAAGATAACGGTCGAGAGCGTAGTCGAAAAATTGATATTCAAGCCACAGGATATAATAACGATGTCGGCGAAGGACGTCGATTTGGACTACGCGATAAAGGACACTTTCCAGACGGACACGGCGATCAGCAAGTTCAACGGGCTCGTCGGCGAGAAGCAGCTCGAACCGTGGGTCGACTCGATCGCGATGAACGGCGATGAGCTTACCCTCGACGGAGCATCCGTGAGTCGCCCGATTATTCGAGAATGAAAATTATACGCCAAGGGCAAAACGGAGCCGAACTCTGTACGAGCCTGCGACGAGCAAAAAAAAAGCGTTTTTTTTCAACGACGATTAATTGATTTTTCCGCGAAAAATCGATAAAATCGTCGAGTCGAATCGTCAATAAGACATACGCACGATTATTTTTGTAGCCTAACCGCAGTTTTATATTTATTTATTCATTTATTTATTTTGTTTAATTTTGCGAACAGAACGGCTGGGATGTTATCGAAATGTTCCGTACGAACGAGCAAATGTTCGGCGTAACGTCGACCTTTGATCCTCAGCTCGGTGATTACACGCTGCAGCTGCAGCGCAAGGACACCAAGGATTACAAAGATCAGGAGCAAAAAGCGGCGGAGATAGCGAGCGAGATTGAATCGCAGCCGAACCACAAAGCTCGGCTGGAACTCGAGAACGGCGATGAGGAGGAGAGATTCGCGGCGGTGGTAATTATTGGCCTTCGAATAACGATGAATCATTCTCTTTGAACGAGCAAATGAATAGACACAAACTCGATCCATCCAAGGATTTAATAAAGCGTCCCACGTCCGGGATAATTAAATTTCTTGTTACTTGAATAAATACAGACGATGTCGTTTTGAGAGAACAGAAAAAAAATTTATCCGATTTTTCACGTTCTCTGCCGCAGGTTCGACCCCACGAGGGTAAATATCTGCCGCCGGCCAAGAGAAAAGATACGAACGTAGGAAAATTGACGCGTTCGACACCGCCGCCACCGTCGCCGGGCCCGGCGACCGGTAAAAATGTCTTCAATCAGCCGCCACCTCCGATCAACGTCAATCCACAGACGAGCAACATTCCAGTCGGTGGTCCGCCGGTTCTTCCGCCGGTTCAGCATCCGGGCACGCTCGGCATGGGCATGCCGCCGAGCGGTGTCGTCGTGGCCTACAACACGCCGCCCCCTTTCGTGCCACCGCCTACGACGCAGCCTCCTCCAGGTGCGGCGATCCCCGGTGAGCCTCGGTCTCTCCTCGAGACGCCACTTCTCACTACCATCGTGTTCATCTGCCCTTGACTTCCTTGAAGTCCTAGAACGTGCATTTTTTATTTTCTCAAGTTCCCTTGAATTTTTCAATTTTATATTTCCTCGTAAATTTCCTTGAATTTTTGAAATTTTTTTCCTCGCAAATTTCCGTGAATTTTTGAATGTTTTATTTCCTCGCAAATTTGGGCTTGTTTCAAAATGTATATTACCAGCTATCATCCTAAAAAAAAGTATATCTCAGTTTCGCTACATATATACATTCGTGCATAATGAGTAAGAAATCTATCTATATCTTATTAGTTCCCTCAAAATTTCCAGTGATGCCGCAAGTGCCGCCTCAGGGTCAGCAGATCCCCGTTGCGATACCGCAGGCGCCCTTCGTGCCGCAGCAGCAACAGTCCCAGCAACAGCCACCGCCTCCGAACAAGTTAAATTTGGAGAAGCGGGAGCGTCCCGGGAGGCAGCAAGTCTATCAAGCGGACAAAGCTCCACCCGCGCCCTTCCCACAAGCGAACGTCGCCGCGTCGCATCAGCAACAGCAACCCCACGCCCCGCACGCTCCGCTGCAGCAACAGAACTCGGTCGAGGGACAGCGCTGCGAAATTTTGACTCCGAAGCCCGAGCACAGAAAGATTCCGGCGCCGAGAGGCCGAGACGATCAGCACTCGGAGCTGAGGCAGTTCTCGTCGGACTTCAAATTGGCCGACGCACCGACGGTGCAGGATTCTGTTCCGCATTCTCGCAAGCAGCAGCAGCAGCAGCAGCAGCAACAACAACAACAGCAACAGCACCAACAGCAGCAGCAGCAACAGCAGCAGCAACAACAACAACAACAACAACAGCAGCAGCAGCAGCAGCAACAACAGCAACAGCAGCAGCAACAGCAGCCTCAGCAACATCATCAAGAGTCACAGCCTCCGCCGCAAATTCCGCAGCCTCATCACCAGCAGGTTCATCAGCATCCATCGCCACCGCAGCAGCAGCAACAACAGCAGCAACAGCAGCATCAGACCCCGCATCAGCAACAACACCAACCGGTTCAGGAGGAAGCACCGTTGACGAGTAAACCACCGCCGGGTCCGGTTCCACTGCGAACCTCGACCCCGCCGCAACAGATACAGCAACAGCAGACGACACCGCCGATGCAACAAACACCGGTAGAGCCGGCTGTTGAGAAAATCACCACTGCCTTCAAGAAGTCTACGCTGAATCCGAACGCAAAGGAATTCAATCCGAACGCCAAACCTTTCACTCCGGTGAGATATTTATTTATTCTTTCTCGAAAATTGCCAGACGTCTGTTAGTATTTTTGAACATTCTCGGCTGTCAAAGAGGTCGGAGCGCTTAACACTGGTCAAATTAGTGCCACAGTTTTTTAAGTCGTTTGTACAAACTTTTACGCATTGATTACAGCGGATCGTTATTTGCGTTACGGGCGATTTCCTTTAACTGGAAAAACATTAATTGCAATGGTGAAGTGGGACATTTGTATATTCGATTTTATGCACTGAAAACAGTTTGCTCTAATGTGAAATCGCATTTTTGGGATTACAATCTAAAATATTGGGTTTGGAGGAAAATTTTTGTGGATTCCTGAATATTCGTGTTTACTCTCTGGTGTGTTTATCTTAGCGTTCACCGAGCACTCCTACACCGAGCAGGCCTCATACACCTCAGACACCGCAATACTCGAGCGCAGCTATGCCGACAACGGTTGTAATGCCGGCTTACGTAATGACCAGCCAGCCACCCGGCGCGTTCTCACAACCTCAGGGCCAACCCGTGACCAGGTTCCGGAAGGGTCAGTATCATCTAGGTATCGTAGCAATCCACCGATCGTTCTTCAAATTTTATTATCATAAAGCTAATTCGAAACACACAGAGACGAGACACGGTTGCACTGTAAAAATAAATTGTAAATTTAATGCCCTGGAACGTGAAATTTGCTTGCATTACTTACATTAATTGAACGTTAATGTACTTTTTGTAAAGATAAAATACCACATAAAAATTACAAATCTTTTGCCTAAAATGTAGAAAAAAGTGTATTAAAGATAAACAAATTTTACTGTAAAATTGCAACGCACGTGTGCTTTGAAATTTCGAAAACAGTTCATGCATAAAGGAACGTGAAATTTGCTTGCATTACTTACATTAATTGAACGTTAATGTACTTTTCGTAAAGATAAAATACCACATATAAAAAAATTTATTAAAGATAAACAAATTTTACTGTAAAATTGCAACGCACGTGTGGTTTGAAATTTCGGAAACAGTTCGTGCACTAAGGTTTCCAAGAACGTTCATTAATTTTCAGACAAATTTTTTTACAGTGTACCACAATTGCACACCGCTGATTCCATTGTAAATCCATTGTTATCTCCAAGGCGGATGTCCCAAAATTATTTCGTTAGCGTTTAGACAAGTTTATCATTTGTTACAAAGCTTGTTTCGAGTATTTCAGTAATGATTATAAGTTTGAGCTATGAATTTTCACGCTATCTCGGATCGAGGCGTATGCAATGTTTTCTCTCGAATCTTTTAGTACTTTTGAATTATTCCCGCATGCCACGTATATTTTTTCCTCCAGTAAATGGCCCAAAGAACAATAAGCGTAGCCCGCTAGCGAAGCTCGAACATCACTCGGTACAAACCTGCACGGTAGCAAAAAGGCTTGGTACATTTAACGAACATTACCTTTAACATAGCCGACGGCAATGTCGTTAATTAAAAAACAGATTTTTACACCATCAAGAAGTACTTGCGAAGTCAGCGCGCAGCGAGACTCCCTCCTTAAGGAGGTTGGAGCGAGCGATGTTCATTCCGCCTAAATTCGAGAAATTCGGGCAAGAATTGCAAACACTTCCCAATGTTATACAAATCTGAAAAAATTCATACCTATTATAGGCACTGAAGAGATTCATTTTGCATAATAATAATTTCAAAATGTTATTAATAAATTGTTGAAAAAAAAATTGTTCATCAAAATATGTGAAAAAAACTCAACTTTTTTAAAAATAAAAATGATTCGTTCATTTTTCGGAATACCTTTGAATTTTTTCAGATTTTTACCTTTATTTTGATTTTTCTTGTTTTTTACATGGAGAAATGTGCAAAAGTGAAAATAAAGATAAAAATCTGAAAAAATTCATACGTATTCCGAAAAGTGAACGAATCATTTTCATTAAAAAAAGTTGAGTTACCACATATTTTGATGAAC
>JAPYZC010002274.1:0-42154 GCA_030522665.1 Ichneumoninae sp. A BG-2022a
AATAATAATAATAATAATAATAATAATAATAATAATAATAATAATAATAATAATAATAATAATAATAATAATAATAATAATAATAATAATAATAATGTTACCAAACTCAACAAATAAAATCGTCCAAATATTTTGATCGTTTCTTCCACCCCGCCGGAGGGCCGGAGGCGGGTTGAAAAAAATTCTGAAGAACGTCCACAATGGATTTGGAGCACGTCGGAAGAAGGATGTCTCCGGAGGTCTCACGCGTGTGTCGGATCGCGGTGGAGGGTCACGCCCCGTCCCCTTTCATCCCTCGCAGTGGCCTCCTTCACCCCGGACGGTAAATATTCCGGCTGCTAGCTGGTCCCGGGCAGAGCCGGAAAAAAGGAACGAGTGGAAGAAGGGACCACCTGTGGTACGCGCCTCTTGCACACTTGACGAGAAACGAAAGAGAACGGCGAGGTAAAAATTCTCCCCGAGTTCTTGAACTCGCAGCCCTCGCACAATAGGGCTGCGTCGATGCACGCGACTAGCTCCGCGTTCACAATCATTACACAAAAAAAATGTATATAAATTTGTACATACAATTTTACTTATTTGCTGAGACAGACGAATAAAAAATTATAAAAAAAAAATTACTTGATCGCCTAGTCTGATGAATAAAAAAATTATAATTGTTTTTCTTCAACTTGTTCGCCTAGTCTGCATCGCTCCATATTCCTTAAAACCGAGCGGCTTTTCGTCTCGCTGGCGTATCGCGGGTCAGACTCGGTTAATGATACGTCCATCATAAGTTCTCTCCGCGGAAAATAACAACCATAACTCTTTGCTCCGCGTGCGCTGTCATGAAAAAATGTAATAAAAAAATCATAAAAAAATTGTTCGCTAGTCAGTGCTGAAAAAAAAAATGTTAATATATATTTTTTTAAAACTTGTTCGCCTGGTCTCCATCGCTCCATATTCCTCAAAAACGAGCGGTTTTTCGCCTCGTTGCCCAATCGCGGGTCAGACCCGCTTAATGTTGCCTCCATCATAAATTCTTACCACGCAAAACACCAACCATAGATATTTGCTCTGCGTGCGCAGTCATAAAAAATGTAATAAAAAAAATTAAAAATTTGTTCGCTAGTCAGTAATGAAAAAAAAAATTTTAATATAATTTTTTTAAAAACTTGTTCGCTTGGTCTGCATCGCTCCATATTCCTCAAAAACGAGCAACTTTTTGTTTCGCTGCCCTATCGCGGGTCAGACTCGCTTAATGTTGCATCCATCATAAATTCTCTCCACGGAAAACAATAATGATATCTATGTGCTTCGCGTTCGCAGTCATGAAAAGAAATGTAATTTTTAAAAAATATAAAAAATTTATTCGCTAGTCAGTGACGAAAAAAAAAAATGTTAATATAATTAAAAAAAAAACTTGTTCGCCTGGTCTGCATCGCTCCATATTCCTCAAAAACGAGCAACTTTTTGTTTCGTTGCCCTATCGCGGGTCAGCCCCGCTTAATGTTGCCTCCATCATAAATTCGCTTCGCGGAAAACAATAAGGATAGCTCTTTGCGCCGCATTTAAGGTAATTCTCCACCGCGCGGGCTCGGGAATAAAATTCGAAAGCAAAGTCTCGAAACTAATTGCCCTCCGCCAGATGCCAAGACGCCGTTCTCCACTCTTGACTCTATTCTCACGACCGAATAATGTCTACCCCGGCGAGTAATATCCGCGTATCGATTATCGCATTACGCGTGAGATAACCACGCCCGAATTGTTCATGCTTCGCGGAGCCGCCTCTGCGAGTAAATAACATAGGGGAGACCGGGGCAAAACAGCACAGCGGGGCAAATTGGGACAGTGAGGGCAAAACTCAATTTTCCAATAATTTTTAGATGCCCCATTTTGTCCCAAAGATACAATCGGATTTTCAAACCCGTTTTGCCCCACGTACCATCATCGCCACTGTCCCAAAGTCATTGGAGAATTGCGTTTTGTCTCATTATCCCGTTTTGCCCCGGTGTGCCATTTTACCCCGCTCTCCCCTAGCTATAGCCTCTCCGTGCACCTCTCCGGCGCAGCTGGGAAATATTATTGCCATCATCGTCTCCCCATTGCCGTCGAGACCGAGCGAGTCGCTTATTTATTTATTCTCTCCCGCTATTTCGCTTATAAATTATATCGGCTGGGATTGGGACGTCGAGTCGAGGCGGGCCGTGGCCCAGTGACTGCCGAAACGCCACGCCGGTACCCGGTGAAAATAGAGAAAGTGCGTCATCGAGGATAAGAGCGGAGGTTTCGCGAAATAGAAATAGAATTTTCGTACGAGCCACGGGCGAAGATAGCGCGCGGGGAAATTTCGCCGAGAGGCGAACTCCTCTTCCGGCTGCTACCAATCTCGCGTCATCGGGCGACAAGTAATTCACTCCCGTAAATTAATCGCCAGTTAATTTCGGCGGTCAGGGAGCTTCGAACGAGGAAAAGAATACCCGGCATCCGGGAGAACTCGCGACGCGGCACTTTGGGAGATTTTACGCGAGAGATCGTTTTGTTGTTTTCTTTGAGCATGAGTTTCATTTGGATAGCGTGCAGTTAAATAAAAAATAGCGAATAGCGAAAATAGTGAACAACAAAAATAGCGAATACCAAAAATAGTAAATAGCAAAAATAGCGAATAACAAAAATAGTAAATAGCAAAAATAGTGAATAGCAAAAACAGTGAATAGTAAAAATAGTGAATAGCACAAATAATAAATATCAATAATAGTGAATATCAAAAACAGTGAATATCAAAAATAGTGAATATCAAAAACAGTGAATATCAAAAATAGTGAATGTCAAAAATAGTGAATATCAAAAATAGTGAACATCAAAAACGGCGAATATAAAAAATAGTGAATAAAAAAATAGCAAGAATAGCGAAATAGAAATAGAGTTTTCGTACGAGCCGCGGACGAAGATAGCGCGCGGGGAAATTTTGTGAAGAGGCGGAGGCTTCTTCGGGCCGCTGGCAATCTCTCGGCATCGGGCGACAAGTAATTCACTCCCGAAAATTAATCGCCAGTTAATTTCGGTAGTCACGAAGTTTCAAACAAAGTAAAGTATCCCGGCAAGCGGGACTTCGCGACAAGACAAGTGTGGGTAGATTCTACCTTCGAGTTAGTTTTGTTGTTTTCTTTACGCACGATTTTAATTCGAATAACGTGAAATAAAACCAAGAGGAAAAAAAAGGATTACGTTATGCAATGAGAATGGAGCGGAGGAAGAGGAGAAAAAAAGGTACACGTCTGGGTCTGACGTTGCGCAGGGCTTATGCAAATTCGTCACCGCACGAGTCAGCGGGTGGGTTTCTTCCCCGCTCATTTCGATGTAGTACGTAGGTACGAACTACAAACTCCTCGAACGGATATGACGCGGCGCGTTTCCCGGAGATGCATTCGGAATCCATAAAGGGCCGCCCTATACGCGTTTATCTCGATGTCTGTCTTAGCTAGCGCCTCTGGAAAATCATTGTCGATCGAACCCAGATGGGACACGGAGATCCTTTTACCGTTGCGATGGATCGGAGCCCTTGGGGAAAACATTGGACTCGTTATTATGGAATCCGCCTACGTTACCCCAATAGATCTCGCATCTGCCTAACCCTTTGGTAACATCGAATTATCGTTCAAAGATTACGGCGTAAAAAAAATTGTTAAAATTTTGATGACAAAAAAGAATGTTTCGGAAAACATTTACACGGAATTACGATTCCTTTCAGAGGCTCCGTTAGATTTTTTGATAGATTCCTTTTCGCTCATTTTATAGGGACAGAATGATCCTTTTACCATTGTGGCGGTCAGGGCCCTTGAGGAAAACATTGGACTCGTCATTATGGAATCCGCCTACGTTACCCCAATAGATCTCGCATCTGCGTTAACCCTTTTGAAACATCGAATTATCGTTAAAAGATTACGGCGTAAAAAAAATTGTTAAAATTTTGATGAAAAAAAAAGAATATTTCGAAAAACATTTACATGGAATTACGATTTTTATGAGAGGGTCCGTTAGATTTTTTGATAGGTTCCTTTTCGCTCATTTTATAGGGACAGAAAGATCCTTTTACCATTGTGGCGGATCAGGGCCCTTGGGGAAAATGTTGGGCTCGTTATTATCGAATCCGGCTACGTTAGATCTTGTTTCTACGCTATCTGCTGCGCTTCCGTTCTGCTTGTTGTATTTTGATGCACGGTGTTCTCAGGAGGCTTAGGGCACAGAACACAAAATAAACGAATCTATCTATCTGCATTCACCCTCTTGAACCATCGAAATATGCCTCAAAGATTACGGAGACTAAAAAATATATTTAAATTTTTCTGCATTTTTTTTCGGAAAGCACTTAGACGAAAAAAACATAATACGGTGCGCTTGCGTTCTGTTTGTTGTATTTTGATGCACAGTGTTTTTAGGTGGCTTGGGCTCAGAACACTCAATAAACGAATCTATCTGTACATCTGTTTGCATTCACCTTTTTGAAACATCGAAATATCCTTCAAAGATTACGGAAAAAAAAATGGTTCGACTCTTTATTAGAAACAAAAAAAAAAAATGTTTCGGAAAGCTTTTACAGGAAGAAAACACTTACAATTCCTCCGGGTGGCGCGGTTAGATTTTTTTGATGGATTTCTTTCGGCTTATTTTATCTCGACACAAAAGAGTCGTTTAATGATCCCGAAACTATTCCCAGCTGTGAATGAATCCCTTTCTCGCGCCACCAAGTCTTTAATAGACCTTAGCTCGCGGGCCAAACTTGATGTATTTTTGGTACCACCGTCGGTAAAAACCCTGCGTCCCTTCGCTCCTCGTTCCAGTTGGGCCATGGATGAAAGGGACGTCTAATCTATCGCCCGTGCGGCAACTATGCAGCTGTGCCAGTAATATCCCTAGTACCAGCTACTCCAAACTCCGAACACGCGCGCTAAGGTTCAGCCTGTTCCATTCGCGGCTTTCAAGAGTCTTTTTTTTTAAGGGTCGTAGATGAGAAATGTTTCGTCGCCTCATTAACACTTTCGACGCAAAGTTTGATTATTGTTTTCCTTCAATTTAATCATAGTGTTAAATATATATTTCTTGTTAATTCACTCACCATTTGTTGAGCACTTTTTGGCTTCCGGTTGACGTCGATCACCTTCTGATTGGCTGCAAAAGTAAATAAATGAATTAATATCCGTACCGTTGTTACGAATACACAAAGGACAAGGTAAAGGGTTCGTCGGTCAAAACAAAACCCAGTGCGGTTCGGAACGCACTTCCGGTTCCGGACTTATCGAGGAAGGCAAAGATAATGTCATTTCCGGGTTATTTTTTTTATCTCTTATTTTCTTTAGTCGAAAGATTTTTAAACGACGATCTATAGATCCGTACATCTTCCATCCATCCTTTTACCGCCCAGAATTGACTTATTTCTTTTTTTTCGAATGTCGCCGGCTCGTAAAGACAACGGATCAACAAAATTATTAAAATCCGTATCGTTGTTACGAACAAATACACTGTAAAAAAATAGCTTTAAAAATTAACGAACGGTATCGGGAGCTTTTTTTATACATAAACTGTTTCTGAAATTTCAAACCCATGTGCGTTGCAATTTTACAGTAAAGTTTTTATTTTTTAACAACATTTTTGTAAGATTCAGGCAAAACATTACTAATTTTGGTATCCGGTATTTTAATTCTACAAAAAAAGTACATCAATTTTCAATTAATGTAAATAATGTAAGCAAATTTCAAGTTCCAGTACATTAAATATAAAATTTATTTTTACAGTCAGATTTAATATACGTTAAATGTACGTTTAAGATAAACGATACGTCGGTCAAAAAAAAGCCCAGTACGGTTTGGAGCGGACTTCCGGTTCCGCACTTACCGAGAAAGGCAAAGATAATGTCATTTCCGGGTTATTTCTTTTTATCTCTTATTTTCTTTTGTCGAAAGATTTTTACACGACGATCTATAGATCTGTGGATCTTCCCTCCGTCCTCTTACCGCCCAGAATTGACTTAATCCTTTTTTTTCGTCTAACGCCGAGTCGTAAAGACAACGGATCTCCCACATACGGCGTATGGTGTGCAAGTGAGAGCGCGTGCCGACGAACCGGCACGTGACCCGTGTCAAACCGTGACGCACGTGTGAATGTTAAAAGAATTGTTGCGAGCCCCGCGCTCGAACGGCTGTCGGTCTTTTCGTGTCTTTCCGTCCGCCCTTCCGTGCGTCTTTCTCTAACTCACCGCCGTGCCGCTATTAGTTGACTAACTGTCCAGAGCCATAACAGTATCGACTGTTAGTTTCCGTGCCGATACTGCGCGCCGTTTCCTGAGCCCGAATTATCAATCGCAACTTCGAACTTTAGTCCAAGCTTGTTCGAAAAAATAAAAATTGTATGAAAATAAATAAATAAAAGAACACATTTTTACCGTTAATGATTGTCAGTTTTTGTTGCGACACGCCGCGGATTTCCCTGAGCCCTAATTATAAATCGCAACTTCGAATTTTAGTCTAAGGTCGTGTAAAAAAAAATAAAACAATTAAATAAAAATGTTTAATAATAAAGATAAAATTTTGTGAAAAAAATTAATTGCTACTGTTAATCATTGTTAGTTTTCATAGCGCGCAGTTTCCTGAACTCGAATTATCAATCGCAACTTCGAACTTTAGTCCAATCTCATCCGACAAAATAAATAAATAAAAAGGAAATTTTTATGATGAAAAAGTTAATTAATTAATTAAAAACAAATTAAATTTTGTACTTGTGTTTGAACTCAATTGCGATACGGATAGATATGCGAATACCGTACAGGCTCTTGTTGATTCTAGCGCGCGAAAACTAAACGAGCCAGCAACTGCACCTGCTGAGTGCGGGACGCGAGTTAACTTCGAGAGTTTTGCGGCAGCGGGTGGGACGAGTAGGTTTATTGTCAGTCGAGAATGCGCGGAAGGTCGTAAATCATATCGATCCACGAAAACAAAAAAGTCCGTCCGTATGTGGGGAAGTGTGCAAGGTTCGTATGAATATACTCACTGACGGCTTCGACGAGGTCCGCAAGGAGGACACCGTCGCAGAGGTCCGCTTGGAGGTCGGTGACTCTCCGCTTGCAGCCACCGCGCTCCAGGTAATGGTTCGCCCAGTCTGTGTAGATCTGCAACAAAAAAAAAATTTAGTATTAAAAAATGAGTTGCATATTATTAAAAAAATAAGTCATATTATCAAAGAAACGATTTCTATTATTAAAAAAATTATTAGTAGTAGTAGTGAATTTATTGACAGTGCATAACATAAACATGGTGGCCGTTTTTTCCCCGGAAAGGAATTCCCTGACTTTTCACTGACTTTTCACTGATCAATTAAAAAATTTCCCTGACCAAACTTTTAACGATTTATAATCAAAAAATTAATGGTGCAGATGAAAATGCCTAATTATGATATTAACATTTTTTAAAGTGTATATTCTTTTTGAAATATTCCCAATTTTTTATTTTTTAAGGCTCCCTTTTATTTAGTTCTTATTTATTTGTGGAAGGTGCGGCGACAATTTACTTTTTCCCTGACCAATTTTGAAATTCCCTGACTTTTCCCGGTTTTCCCGGTTTTCCCAGACCGCGGCCACGATGATAAAACAGGTTTCGATGCATAGCAGCCTTAAAGCACATGTATGCTGCCAGTTGGCCATCGACCGAAGTCCTTCATTCAGGGTTTTTCATCTTTTCGCATAAAATTGATTTTTTATATAATTTTAAGTATTGTTACTTAAAATAAAAAAATGTCAGTTTATTTCTTCATTGCCCATTCTTTCCAGCTGCGGGTAAATGGTACGTAATGGTCTTTGAATGTATTGTGTTTGGTGTGGGTTGTGTGCATAATGGCTTGATATTTTCTATTTGGGTCGCGACGAATCGTTGGGCAAGTTCTCTGGTCCCCATTCTTATGGCTGTAATTCCCGTAGCTTCATATATCAGAGTATTGCGAGGGTTGCGAAGCGGATTATCAGACGCCGAATGGCGCATATTTCCACAGTTTTTACTTTCCCGATTGCGTTTCTTTCCAATTGATGAAGACAGGATGTTCATATTCCATTATTAGTCGACGGATAAATCTGAACATTTTTCTCAACTGTTTTCATGTCTATAGCGCGTTGAAAAATGATTATTATAATAATAAAAAAAATTACATCATCGTGCAAATCTACGTGGCAAGTATACAACTTAATGCTCGAGATAAAGTCGATTCCGGAGTTCGCCCCCGTGGCGATAAATCCGAGGCTAATCTCGAAAACGGCTATAAAGTCGAGCGCGCCAAGTTGTTGACGATTCCGGGCTCGTAGCCGGCTTACGCCCGTAAGATCAACGAGTCTAAACGAAATAGAGGATCGCCAGAGTAGAATAGCGTGACGAGAAGAAGAGGGAAAAAAAAGGCTAAAGGGCGACATTAGTCAGCTCGCCCGTGTGCGAATTCGAGCTGCGCGCACTTCATATACATTTCCCGCCTGCGAACAGTTGGGTACGGGCAGCAGTGGGTACACTTATTCCTGGCTGAGAGAGTGACGCTCGCTCATGCACTTATGTGCCCACCTATAGCCCTCGTCCTGCGTACCGACACTTGGTCGTATTTGCGGCTCCGCACCGAGAGGGAGCATCTGCATGACGCTCAAAGCGTGTATGCGTCTTGCCGGTCGTCTCGTGCCACCGCGAACCACGATCCGAACGGATGAGAGGAGCGCGCGAGAGGGAAACATACAGATGGAAAGCGCGCGCGCGCGCAGCCGAGACTAAGCGACTATTTTTGCGCAGGGCAAAGAGAGAAATGAGATAATTTCCTTCATAATTTCGGGTCACCGGCGAGGCATTACCAGAGTGACTCCTCCGCAGCATCAACCGATCCCGGCGGAGATGCTATTGTTGCGACAGTAACTCGCTGGAGTTATCGCTTCTAGCTCGGATTCCGTTCGGATTTGAAAGACCTTCTTTAACTGCCCAAAGGGCGAAAGACGGGAATTGGAAATCGAGCCCCAAAAGTGGTAAGAGCCAAAATTGTGATAATGTAGTTTTGGCAAATTATATAATTATATTAAAAAAGAATTATATATTATATAATTCCTTTTTAAAAGAGGTAAATGCGAAGTTACTTTCATAGAAGGCGTGAAGATCGATTTCTTTTTTTCGATTACGTTGGAATGGGTTTAAAAACGAAAACCAGCGTATATATGTATCTCAGCGAAACTGAGATACACATTTTTTTAGGATTGTCACTAAACACATACACGAAATGGGAAATCGAAGGGGCCCCTTGATCACGAATATGACGTTCATTTTGCTTCAAACCCAATATTTTCCATTTAAATCCCCAAAATACGATTTTTCGTGCATAAAATCGAGACTTTCAATGTCTCACTGTACTTTAGCCCTAAAAAGGCCAGCGGATTCGTGTTCAGCGGGAAAAAATACGTCGAAATACGTGGCAGTTCATTTTTAAAAAGACAAAAACATTTACTAAACTAAATATACATTTTTAGACAAACTGAAATTTTCGGCGAAATAAAAAATTCAAGGGCATTAGGTGAAATTCAATGGCATTCCAGGACTTTTTCAAGGTCAGGCAAAATTCAATGACAGTTCCAGGACTTTCAGGACTTCATGATTTTCTATTCGTAGGAAATATCTTTACAGTCTTTTCCCGATATATTTTCTTTAGCTTCAAAAAGCATTTTTTTTTTAATACCTG
Source organism: Ichneumoninae sp. A BG-2022a (assembly GCA_030522665.1). Taxonomy (NCBI): domain Eukaryota; kingdom Metazoa; phylum Arthropoda; class Insecta; order Hymenoptera; family Ichneumonidae; species Ichneumoninae sp. A BG-2022a. The sequence continues at coordinate 9,721 of JAPYZC010002274.1, forward strand.
AACGGTGTTTCTCGTCGAATCGGCTTTGATGTCGTCGCACGAGCTCCGAACCGATCTCGGTGCTCGGATGCAAGCCATGACGATTCTTTCGATGGATCTCTTGGGTGCGAGAAATCGCGTCGATGGACCAACGGCTTTGGAACCACGAGATACATGCGTGGAACTGTTGAAATCTTCGGTGAAATCTTTTTTTTTTAACTAACCGACTCTGTGAGTCGAACTTTTGTTTCCTCTGCGAATCGGTCAACGCTTTGTCTATCTATAGAGAAAAGTGACGATCGCTTATCTATCTGCATAGATCACTCTGGATGATCGAGCGTTCGTTAGAGAAATTGTATTATAAAAATAAAAATAAAAAGATCACTACAAGTCTAGATCGAGAATCTAGACTGTGGATCGGCTCACTTAATGACTTCAACCAGCACGGAATCAGCACAGTTTTTTTCTTCACTTTATGATTCACTGTTTAATGGATGAGTAATGTTTCTTCGTATTTTGTTTTTTTATAATCCTTGAGAGCACTTTAAGGCACAGAAACGACGAAGCACTGTACTCAGAACAGCGGATCGGTGACAAACGACGTTGAGACGTTGAGATTGGATGGAACAGCAGCAGACGTACACGGAACGCAAATATTATAATAGAGACGTTAAACAATTGTCACACGACGGTGGATCGCCAAATTATCGTGATTATTCAATTTATATTAAATTCGTTTGGCGACACCGTGTCCCCTCGCGAGTTCGTCCGTCTACGACTCGGCGCGAAGCGACTACCGGTAACACGGCGAGGTCGGCTGAGAACCACAATAACAATCACAAAAAATAAATAATAATAAATAACTCAATTTTACCATTTAATAATAAATGCATTAAAATTTTTTTTAAATAAAAATTGAATTTCACTATCGGAGACACTTTTGGATGTCAAGAACAATTATCGGTTTTCTGCGAGAGATTAATCACCATAATCGCTCCGCATCGAAATTCCTCGCATCGAGACGAAGCGACGTCGGCCGAGAACGACAATAACAATCACAAAAAATAAATACAAATAACTAAATTTTTCCCATCCAATAACAAATGCTTTAAAAATTTGAAAAAAAAATAAATAAAATTTGGATTTCACTGGCGGAGACACTTTTGGATGTCGACAACAATTATCGGTGTTCTGCGAGAGATTAATCACCATAGTCGCTTCGCATCGAAAATCCCCGAAATCGACATGAAGCGACATCGACCGAAAACAACAATAACAATCACAAAAAGTAAATAAAAAATAACTAACGTTTTCCATTTAATAATAAATTTCTTCAAAATTTGGCACAAATGTAAAAAGAAAAAATTGAATTCCACCATTGGAGACACTTTCGAATGTCGAAAAAAATAAATAAAAACAACTCAAATTTCATCGAATTTTTTTCTAAAAATCAAATTTCTAAAAAAACGACCGGTCTTCCGCGAGTGTTTAACAACCGTAGTCGCTTCGCCTCGAAGATGCCATTAAGATAAAACCTCCGTACGATCGATCGTCCCGAAAAAAAAAAAATGCTTGTATGTCAACGATGAACCCTCGGAGTGGCGGCGCAGGGTCGCTTTCCTGTATAGTCGAGTCGGCGAAGTCTCAGCTCGGTGAGATGCATCTCGTTGACGCCGACGCTGCGGAGATCGGTAAGGCGCGAGTATCGCAATAGCGAGGCGGGCTATGGGGACGAAGTCGTCGTCGCGTGCCAAGAGTCGCTCGTCGGTCCTGCCTGGGCTCCACAGATGCAAACGCACGCGCACGCACACACGTGGCTCACGGAACGAATTTGAAAAGCGTCCCGACGCCTCGACGCACCGGACGTAACTGAATCCGCGCTCGTCGTCGACATCGTCTTCGTACCAGCCGCTACTACTTCGACTCCTACGTGTGGATATGGCGTAGGTACAGATACATCGTATATATAGTTGCGAGTCGCACTCTACGGGCAGAAGGCCCGTCCGCAAGTTTATGCTCACTATATACACGTTGATGTATATATGTATATATGTATATGTATATATATATGTATGTTATATATATATGTATATATAGGCGCGTGCTCGCGATGCCCGCGGTGACGGTTCGGGACCACGCGGCCTGGGATACTTCGCCTGTTTTGCGGGCGACGAATGCGGTGGCGTCAACTTGACTGAGATTTCATGCGAGCGACACACGTCAAGCCGGGGAATCCCGAAATTGTTACGCGGCGTTATTTGCCCCGTGTATTGTCGACCGCCGGGTCGACAGGGCTGTCGAACACTTGAGAGGAATGCGGAGGTGCCATCGGCAAAAGGTACGTAAACAAATTATTCAAATTGTGATTTTATTTTATTTATTTATTGAAATAAATAAATAAGTATACGTATATGTGTATAGGCGGGTGCTCGCGGTGCTGAGGGTGACGGATCGGGACCACACGGCGCATTTACATCTCTACCACATAGCAACTCTACCAGATAATATCTCTACCATATTAGAAGTCTATCAAAATATCTACCAGAAAGTTAAAAAAAAACTCTACCAGAATCAAAATAGAACTCTACCGGACTTGAAATAAAACTCTGCCGATATACAAGGCTAGAGGTAAGCCTTGTACTCCAGTAGAGTTTTATTTCAAGTCCGGTAGAATTTTATTTCAAGTCCGATAGAATTTTATTTCAAGCCCGGTAGAATTTTATTTCCATTCTGGTCGAATTTTATTTAAAGTCCAATAGAGTTTTATTTCAAGTCCGATAGAATTTTATTTCAAGCCCGGTAGAATTTTATTTCAAGTCCGGTAGAGTTTTATTTTTATTCTGGTAGAGATTTTGGTAGAGATGTTTTCCGGTAGAGTTGTGAGTGATAGATAATGAATGTGCCGACCACGCGACCTAGGATACTCCGGCTGTTTCGCGGGCGACGAATGGGCCGGCGTCAACTTGACTGAGCTTTCATGCGAGCGACACACGTCAACCCGGGTAATCCCGAAATGTAGCGCATCGTTATTAGCACCGTCTATTCCCGACAGTCCGGTCTTCAAGACTGTCGAACACTCGCGAGGAATTCGGAGGTGCCCTCAACAGAACATAGTTTTAAAAAAATAATAATAATAATAATAATAATAATAATAATAGATAAATTCATATCGGTTCGAGGATTTTCCGCGGCAATTAGCCTACTTTCAAAGTACCCCGCCGATAATGGCATCGAAGGCAAGGGCGCGAAGAGCCGGCGAGTCTTATCGGAGCGGCGAAGTGAAAACTGCCAGGGGCGAAACTTGCGCTGGACGATATTTCGCCCTGACATGATTCTCGCATCGAGGAATTCCTCGCACCAAGCCGAGAGCTTCTTCACTCCGTCGGAGCAGTTTGACGAACTTGTCGTTAGAACTTCGAAGACCGAGACAGCGAGACGATAGATCGATAGGTTGAAGAATCGCGAGAGGATTCTTTTCTCGATATATATAGATTTATGTGTATATAAGGTACACGGAGATCCGGAAGCCCCGGAGTTCGGGGAGGCAATCGGCTGTGTGCTCAATGAGAGGTTCTCGGTGGGTTCGTATTAATAGCGCGATAACGCTCCTCGCGGTCCCGACACATCGAGCCTTTTCCGCCAAATTGGGCGGCTCCCATAAATTCATTACCGAACCAATGAAGAGCCCCCTTGAGGCTGCCTATCCAATAAACAAGTCCGACGTTTATCGCCCTCCTTACCGAACTCGCATGCTCGGCGAAATAATTGAAAATTTATAATGCGAGCCGAATGCGAGGAAGCTGTTCTTATGTTGGATTTTTCGCAATTTTGTGATATATGCTAGAAACCAAATATGCTACAAACCTGCTACACTTTTTAAAAAATCATAAATTTAATGTACAATTGTGATGAAAAATTAATATACGTTGTCATTGAAATTAAAGTAAATTATAAAAAATAAAGTATTTACAATGTCTCTGATACAGTGAACATTAATTTATCATCACAATTTTACATGGAATTTAGTATACCAATTTTTGCATAAAAACTTCCACTCCGCTACAATTTTTTTAGTGTTGTTACATTTTGACCATAGGTGTTGGCTTTCCTCATTTATTTATATGAACATTTTTTGTAACCAGAAATAAGAATTCTGTACAACTATGAACTAACAATCTGTGGCATAAACTATAATATATACCTTAAGAAACATTCATTTCTGGCTTAGCTTTTTTTAATATAACATTTATTTATTTTATTTATTTATTTATTTAACATAAAAAATTTCGTTCTGCGGCTAAGACAAATTCTATGCCTAATGTAAGGCTAATCACTAAAACTATACTCGCAACCCACTTGTACTTTCGTTATTGACAGTGTTTCCTCATTTGACTACCCATAAAGATGTCAGACGGCTAGCGATACATTCGTCACATCCTGCCCAACTGGTGACCCGAGGTAAAGTAACGATGGTAATAATAGCGTTGTTTTTTTTTTACATTTTTTTTATTGAACGAAACGTCCTTGGCCGATTCCTAGATCGTCCTGCCGGTACGTGACGAGACGATCGCAGGTCCCGTTTCCTCGTTCGGCAAGCCCGAAAGAGACTCACTTACGAAAATAAAAACCGAACGTTCGAAAGAAAGAAATGGCACTGGTAGAGGGTGTAGGCAATCAGCGGTGGGAAAAAAAAGAAAAAGCAAAAAGGAATGCTGCCGTCAAGCGGAGGCCATAGGAGAGACATGAGCATTCCCGACAGGTGCCGGCCAACTATCGATTGCTATTCCGTGCGTCCGAGACCGTATATACATACGCCGTCATTAATTGTAATGCCGCCCATCGGTGGCTCTCGCGCCCGTTTAGCGTACGCACAGCTCGCACTCTGTGAACTTCTATTTTCTGCACGGTCGGTGTACGCGCTATCGCGCCGATATCTAAAACCCATCGCGCGCGTACTCTCTGCCACCGACGGGATAATCGACGCGGAGCCCAAATATCGATCAGCCCTCGGGCCAGTTCTCGCTGTAAAGGTACGTACCGTTAATACCTACAACCACTTATCGTAGGCGGATGTACTATGAATTACGCCACACGTTGACGCGCCGCGTGACTTTGACGTTTCGAATAACAACCTTCGCCCCTCAGGCAAATCATTATCATTGTTATTATCGCTATAATCGTTGTGGTGTAATGATTGCAACGATTGTAATTATTATAATGATTGTAATGATTGTAATGATTGTAATGATTGTAATGATTGTAATGATTGTAATGATTGTAATGATTGTAATGATTGTAATGATTGTAATGATTGTGTAATGATTGTAATGATTGTAACGATTGTAATGATTATAATGATTGTAATGATTGTAATGGTTGTTATTATTGTTATTATTGTTATTAACAAAAATTAATTAATTTGCTCTTTGAGTGTAAAAATATTTGGACGTGTGAAAATAAATTGCATTTCATTGGAGGGTGAACATTGAAGATATAGCAGCAACGACGCGATCCCGGAAATGTTCTATTTTGAACATAGTAACGACAGGTATAGTTATAGGAGCCCCCCCGAAGAATTACAGAGGTGCGTCGAGGAGGAAGCTGCACGTGGACAAACCGACGCTCGTTATCCTATTTAAGATGCTAACATTAAGTGACACACACGCGCGCAGACGCCCGCACACATACGCGCACAGAAACTGGAAGCGCGAACTGAACGCACGTGTGCAGTGTTGTAATGAGTCAGCGTCGCGAAATTTTGTCTCGAAGGTTTAACTCGAGCGAGTGTGTGTATATTAAAGGCGCGGTGACGGGCATAAGCTTAGTCACAAATTACCCTCGCCAATTCACGAAATCCAATGGATCAACGGGGACTTGCGTCAGAGCGTAAACCATGCCAAGATGACTGATAAAATTGTTCGCCACAACATTATAATTCCATAATCGGCAACGCACTTACCGCGAAGAGCTCGCAAAAATTTTTCACTCCGCCCTTTAAATTTATTAGATTCCGTTTTCATCGATTTTTCTTCGCCCACTCAGTCTATCTTTTTTTTGGGCCCTCAAGCGCCGCCAGGAAGTCGAGGACATCGCCCTCTCTTCCTTCCGGGTTATTCCCGTCGCCTCGACTGGAATAACGGGAGACACGGAGGGAGAGAATCCTACGCTGGAATCCAGAAAGCCAGATAGAGACGAAAAACATCCCGCACGCTCGTCGGTAGTTTGGACCGAAAATAGAAGTGCAGCAAAAAAGGGTCCTTCGGACTCGAGGAGAGCGAGGAGGGGGGGAAAAGTCAACCCGAAGGAAAATTCAAGAGCGAGCAAATTCACGTAACGAAGTCTAATTCTCGGAGGGAGAACGATGACCAGCCCGGATACATAAAATCCTGCAGCGGTAAATTTTTAATCAAACTTCGATGCGATCTCCTCCGATAAACGCACCGAAACTTTTTTGTCCAACCGGCCGCTCCACCCAAGCAGCTGAACGCGCCTTGGAAAAACCTTCGGGCCGAAGTGAGTGAAAAAAGTTTGATACTTCATGAAAGCTCTCCAATTTCCCTGTCCTGTTTTTTTTTTTTTTTTTCGTCGCTTTTTTTCCCTCCGACGCTCCATCCTCCCTCGCCCTCCTGTCTCGATATCACGGCGAGCAGAACCTAATTTCGCTCCCTGTGCGCCGAGCGGCACCGGCCGCGAGCGCTGACCGTCCGGAGTAGCCCCTTTCGTAATCGCATGACAAAGGCACATGCATCCCTCCCTCGTTCACCCTCCGCCCTCGCCCGACTACGTATACTCATTGTCGGAAGCCACACATACGTCCCTCCGTGTACGTACCAGAAACAGCGCGTACGTATTGCCCGCTACGTCTCTCGCACTGCCAGCTTCCCTTTGGCTCCTCACGGCCTTGTGTTGCCAGATTCGAGGAACCCTTTGGCCGTCCGATGTCGTGGCGAACGGTGGAAGCAGACGCGAGGATATCCGCAAAGTTGTCGCTCCAACGAAAACTGAGGGAGGGTGGGAGAGGAGCCAAGGGGCCGTCTGAGGGAGGTAGAATTTCATTGCGGCTGTGAGGGAAAGCGGGCGCGGACCGCGAGTGAAATTCACCGATTAAATCGGCTCTTCTCGAGTTTCGTTGCTTCATGTGCCTGTTACTTTGTATAGACGGGGTGTGTGTATTATGATATTTTCGCACGGTCGGAGAGGAGGGGAAAGGGGTTTTAATGATCCGATATGGGGGGAACGTTAGTAGACTGGGCAAGTGAATGAAGATGTCCAGCATCAGGTGACCATACTTTTTAGGCTCCTCATTTTCGTTCGCAGAGCAACTGGACTGATAGATCACACAGAACGTGGAGTGTGGAAATTTGGGGAATTGATGGGTCTATGGAAAAAATGTAAAATGGGAAAGATATGAAAATAGAAATGATAAAGGTGACAGAGATCGTGGCTCGAAGTGGACGAATACGTTCAGCGTCAGATGCCTATACAAATGTATTTATGTATCAGTCGGTGGGAAAATCGCGGTTTTAGGCACGCTTTGCGAAGACTCCCATTTTCACACCTTGTGAAATAAAACTTTGTACAATGCTCGTGCGAAAAACTTTTCTGAACTCGTGTGATTTCAATATCGAAAAAAATTCTAAATTTCTTTTTTTCAGAAATTCCATTTTCGTAAAAAAAATGGTACCCTTATCATTTTCCGAAGAAAATGGTATTTTCTCAAAAGAAAATTTTTGAATTTTTGTGTTAATGAAATCCGTTGGGAAATATGCCATTTGAAAACAATGGCGGAAGCCTTAATTCGATATCTCGAAATTTTTTGAAAAAAAAGTGCCGTTTCGCAAAATTTAACATAGGCATGTATTCTGTGCGGAAATAGGCCATCTGAAGCCGATGGCGCAGGTGAAAATATCTCGAAAAACAATATTTTGCCATTTTGAAAGTAGAAAAATAAGAAGGGAGACATTTCTGAGACATTTTCTAAATCTAGTCCGATATGCTACATGGAATTTAGGGTTTTCGAAATCACTCCCACACGCTATATTATCAAGTTTTCGGCTTTCATATGATTTCGTGCTGCAAACTCACACTCGTTAGAGAAAGTTCTTTCGAACTAATATCGCAATGTACCGAGAAGGTGAATTCACCGTGAAGGTGGACCAATAAATGGAAATTTCGTAATGGATCTATGGGGTAAAACGTAAGATGCAAAATATGTAAGAAAAAAAAGTATTCAATTTTGGGCACTCGAAAACAGCCGGAGGATGAGAAAGGAAGAGTGAGCGGGCATCTGAAGAAGATACAGTTTCATCGCGACTGTGAAATTCACCGAGTAAACCGGCTCTATTTGCGTTACACAAGAGGTGGAATATCGAAATTTAGTGACAGGATGGATCTATGAAGGAAAACGCAACATGCAAGTAATGTAAAAAAAAAAATTGTAAATTTTGGCATCTCGCGTACGAAACCGCGGATAAATCTCCGGACCAAAACTCCCGAGGACGGTGGAACTGTAGTCTCGAAGCCGGAGAACGTAGACAGCTTCTTCGTAATTACTTTCAAAGTCCTCAAGCGTGTCGGACAAGTGAGCGGGACGGGAACCCTCGTTCTCGGCGACTCGTCGTTGCTTCGACGACGTTTCTGTACCTTTTTCCCCAGCATCCCAGCGAGTTCGTCGCTCGAATTTCGGCGAAACTCTGACCCGGACCCCGACGAGTGGCCGGAAAGGTGAAACTTCTCGGTTAACGTTGAGAACCGCTGTAACCGAGTTATCGTCCCCCAAGAACTACGGTACTCGGAGGATGCACCCTCTGTGTCTTCCCTCAGGACGATGCGTACGTGCCCTGCAAGAATGAAGTTGTTCGTCCACCGGCGGCGGTTCCGCCAGTTCGCCCGCTTTTCTTGGATTCCGTATACCTTTTCGTTGCTACACAATTTTCCGAAAGTTCCTGCAACTACCGCTCCGTCTTCCCCGCTGTGAGTTCGGGCGATTCGGAATCGTGAAAATATATATCACGCCCGTACATGCTCTCGTTCCCGTCCGTTTCCATGACTACTATGCGTGCAGCAGAAGCGCGAGGACGTGATAGAAATCCGGAGGTTATTTTTACGCGGTAACACCATGAACTTCTTGGGATACGTGGTCGAAGGGGGGACGAAACATTCGGGGCGTCAACAACATCGTAGGCAATGTCTGATGACTCCAAATTGGATTTGTTGGGAAACTGGGCTTGTTAAAATGGAATGTTGAACCTTCGGTAAGACTCATCGTGTGGAATAAACCTAAACCTTGCCAATACGGAGTTCCAGATCAGGATGCATAACATTTTCACATGTCATGTTGAACTTTGGGACAAACTCATCGTGACGAATAAACCTAAACCTAAACTTAAACCTTGCCAACATGGAGTCACTGATCAGGAAGCACAGCATGTTCACATGTTCATGTTGAACTTTGGGAAAAACTCATAGTGTGAAATAAACTTAAACCTTGCCAATATGGAGTCCCAGATCAGCATGCATAATATTTTCACATGCACCCAGACAAATAATTTATTTTACGGCCACCGTATTTTTGGCTTAAGTAAAATATTTATTTGATTTAAATAAATATTTATTTCATTTAAGCAACTACTTACTTCATTTAAATAAATATTTATTTAAATCAAATAAATATTTTACTTAAACCAAATAAACGGTGGCCGTCAAATAAATTATTTTTCTGGGTGTGTTCATTTTAAACTCTGGGAAAAATTCATGTGAAATAAACCTAAAACCAAACCCAAACCTTGTCGATATGGAGTCCCAGATCAGGATGCATAGCATTTTTACTTGGTCACCTTGAAGTTTGGGAAAAACTCATAGGGTAAAAGTGGGGAATATGGCCCGGTCCATATATCATTGATTTACGTGTTAATCGAGGTGGGCCATATTCACCACTTTTACCCTAATGTGTTATACACCTAAATCTATACCTTGCCAATATGGAATCCCAAATGAGGATGCATAGCATTTTCACATGCTCGTGTCGAACTTTGGGCAAAACCCACCGCGTGGAATAAACTCCACCCTAAACCTAAACCTTGCCAATATGGAGTGCCAGATCACGATGCACAGCATATTCGCCGCGGCGCCGCCTCGCTCCATTCGCAGCCTTTGACCACGTGAAAAACAAGTCAAAGTCTTTCTCCCACACTGCATTCAAACGATCTCTTGGCACAGCAGAACCGATAATTATTTCTTCTCGGATTCGTATCGTCCGCCCTTCGAACGTGACCACGATTCTCGACGACGTTGCATCGATTACTCAAAGTGTTATTCAGGATGGGGAGTTCTCCCGACCAGACGTACTCCGGAGTCACGTTCGAAGATCCCCTTATCGATCGAAACCGATCGCCTTGTATAGCCGAACGAGAGATAAATATTAACCCGCGCCCGGCAGTTATGCTTAAAAGCTACAACCGCTTTGACGAACGGCACGTCCATCACGAAGCTCCATGACACTCAAGTTCAGTCCTCAAGTTCCGATAGATTTTGAATTTCAAGTGTTAAAAAAAAAAAAAACAATAAAAAACCGCGTTACCATGTAAACCAGAAGAAACGGCGCCAGCGCACGTGGGTAAAATGTTTTATGAATGAGTTACACCTACGCGTCATTACGGGGCGCGTGTGCGCGCGCAACAGGCCAAATATACTACATAGCTGTTTATAGTATGGTGTGTACCGAAGTCGACGAGGCGCACGCACGATCGGCGAGAGTGCAAAGGCCCAACCCTATCCCCATTGTACATTATACTCGGCATCGTCGCTCGTTTTCTTCCTCTTTGTATGGTATATTCTTCGTCATGGCCTTTGTCATATACGCTGATGGCGGGTACGTCTTCCTCGTCCTCTTGCGACTACACAGCGACTGTGCGCTGTGTAGTCGCGTATACCTTCGCCCGCTGTTCTTCCGCCACGTGTGGGCATCGAGGAAAGACACGCGAACCTACTGTCTGCAATCGAAGATATTTTTATTTTTTATGATTTATGTTTCAAACATTTTTTTCTTCCGACGATCGGAGTCCGACTCGATGCAAAAGCCATCGCTTTTGCATCGAGTAGGACTGGCAAAACTGCTGGTTTTTACCAGTTTGCTCAGTCGGCAAACTTCGCACTGTCCAGATTTAATTTAATTTTTTAAAATGTAAATTCAATTTTTTAAACGGATTTCTCATTTACGATCGGAATATAATATATAATAAATTCTGAACATTAGAAGTACAGAGTAACAGATTATAATAGTTGCGGGAGTTAAAAACACTTCAGTCTACTATTTATAAAAATTTGAAGCACTTGAGTTTACGACTTGTTAAAATTTATATTTATTTTGTTTATATTATATTTATGTAACACTTATAACACTTCACGTGAGAATTGCGTGTGACTAAACGCCACTTTTCTTTTTTTTATTTACTTTAATTTGACGTTATTTTTTTATTGTAACTTTTCTCTCCCTCCCATATCTTAAAACTACTCTGCCGATTTTTTAAAAGTTTCGTATTTATGTAGAAAAAATCTAAATACCGGTTTAAAAAAAATCACCAAGAAAGCTCAAAGAGTCGTTTCTCCGATGGAACGGGAAAAAATTGATAAGACGCATCCACGCCGTTATTGCGGCCGGGAGCGGGCGATGCGGCTTTCCCAACGATGGGACGCATCGCGAGATGCAACCGCGGCGACAACTGCAGAAACGTGTGTTTGCCACTCCGCGGTTTCCTTTCACTTGCCTTAGGTATTATATTTCATTAGTGCACGTGCCGTTTGTTACTCCTCCCTCAGCACACGGGCACGGATATTTATTCGCGGACACACGGGCGTGCTTGCATACGCACTTGGCTCGCACGCTCGCTGCGTGAGCGTAACATAAGACAATGGGACTTCGTGTTAAAAAAAAAATAACAAAAAAAAAATAATCATGTACAATAATGTGCAATATATTTACTCTCCCATGGAATTATTGAGGAAGGGCTGCGGTGGGTTTCGCCTTTCTAAATGAGTTGCAAAAGCTGACTAATCGTCGCTAATGACGATTACGGTTCGTCGACCCTGGAAGATCAATTACAACAGCCGCCGGCAATTGCAATCTTCGATTCCACCCAACTCGAGTCCCGCCTACACCCCTCGGGTCGTAATTTTAACGAACTGCTATCGAGACTTTATTTCATTTATCACCTTTTTACGCACATTAAAAAATAAATTTAAAAAATGGACATCTATAAATTTTGCGCTAACACGTGTACAATAATGTGCCACATATTTTCTCTTCCATGGAATCATTGAGTAAAGGATCCGGTTTCGCCTGTCCAATTAAGTTGCAAAAGCTGACTAATCGTCGGTAATAACGATTAGTTATATATTTATTATTAGATATAAAATATTAGATATATTTTCTCTCCCATAAATTATTGAGTAACCGCTCCGGTGGGTTTCGCCTTTCCAGATAAGTTGCAAAAGCTAACTAATCGTCGCTAATGACGATTACGGTTCGTTGATCTAGTAAAAAAAAAACTACCGACCATTTAAAAAAATTACCATAGCAAATAATAAATAGAATTTTGTGCCATAATATCTACGAAAAAATGCTTGTAAATCCGGTACTTCCTACCATAGGTGGCGCCCTATGTTGAACTTCGGGAAAAACGTATGATGTGGAATAAACCTAAACCTAAGCCCTGCGACACGAAACCTCCCATACGATCAAAAGTAGCAGATCCGTTACGAAATAAAATGTTAAAAAATTATTCGACATAAATGTCTGTTTACTAGATCCAAATAAACATTAATAAATAATAACAAAAAATACTATCAAACAAATAAATATATTAGAAATCAATAAACGCTCTATAAGGCTGCGAAGCAAATAAATATTTTTCCTCCCCCTTGATAAATTTTCTTTGATTGGAATAACCTTTTTTCTAGGTGTGTAGTCTTCGATTCCACCCAACTCGAGTCCGCGCCCCTCGGGTCATAAATTTAACGAACTGCTATCGGGACTTTATTTTATTTATTACTTTTTTACACGCGTTTAAAAAACATCTAAAAAAAAATAAAAAAAATAAAATTGACAACTATGAATTCTACGCCAGCACGTGCAAAGGACAGTGTACACTATATAGTCGACAGTGCTAAATCTCTCCGGTGTCGAGCGCGCCGGTCCCGCTCGTGTTTTCACTCCGCAGTTACGAGATCCCAAAGCTACAGGGACCAGCTAGTAAATATCGTGTCGTGAGGCCGTGACTGTGGACGTAGCAGCGAGTGGCGCGCGCGCTCCTCGCGACTGATTCGAAATTCCGAGGCCTACGAAATTGCTATAATTCTTTCGGCTCACGTATAGCGTCCCGGGGTCTCCCGCCGTTCCTCCGGAGCGATGCCCCGGAGCCGGAGGCATCCACAGAGTCCGCTAGGCTAACTTACTTCGGGAGCTCTAACGAGCTCTGACATTCGTACCAAGGGTTGGGACCGGGTCTTCCCTTTTGCCCCTCTCCGGTCTCCCTGGCGGACTCCTCGGCCCGAGTCACCCCCGCGCTACGGCACACGCACGAGAGGAGAGAGGCGTGCTCGAGAACGACCACGCACGAGAGGACCCTTTACTGATACGTAAAGGAGAAATAGGAAAAAAAAGGAAAGATAGAACGGAATACAATACCGAAGGATCGACTCTGTCATTTATTTTCGAAGATTCGACAATGCGGAACCTGCGCAGTTTGGGAAACGGTGAATCGCATCGTTACCGGTTGGAGAGCACTCGAGGATCTGGAAAACATAACTTTTATTCTCGATTTCTCGATCCGAGGGATGGTTTCAAAAATTGTCCGGGTGACAAAATCGTCCGGGTGAAAAAATCCAAAAATTCATCTATCGGGCTGATTGTAGAAAAATTAAATATTTATGCCGATTACTTTGTTGGGCAGAGAGGAGCGGAGTACAATACCGAAGGTTCGACGGTGTCATTTATATTCGAAGATTCGACAATGCGGAACTTGCGCAGTTTGGGGAATGGTGAATCGCGTCGTTACCGATTGGAGAACACTCGAGGATCCGGCGAACATAACTTTTAGCCCCGATTTCTCGATCCGAGGGATGGTTTAAAAAATTGTCCGAGTGAAAGAATCCCAAAATTCATCTATCGGGCTGATTGTGGAAAAATTAAATATTTGTGCCGATTACTTTGTTGGGCAGAGAGGAGCGGAGTACAATACCGAAGGACCGACTTTGTCATTTATTTTCGAAGATTCGACAATGCGCAACCTGCGCAAGTTTGGGAAAGAGTGGATCGCGTCCTTACCGAATGGAGAGCACTCGAGGCTTCGGCCAACATAACTTTTAGCCCCGCTAAATCGCTATGAAGCTGATCTAAAAAGTAGTCCGGGTGAAAATTCTAAAAATTCATTTATCGGGATATTTGTGAAAAAATTAAATGGTTGTACTGATTACTTTTTTGGTACGATAGAACACCTTACTGATACGTAAACGCGAAATACAGAAGGGGAAAAAAGAATGCGGAAGATACTCCAGTACAATTCCAACAATCCGACTTCATTTATTTTAAAAAATGCAACAATGCGCAACAACCTACGCAAGTTACGAAACTGTGACTCACGTAATTACCGAATGGAAACCAGATTTTTTTTACGAGACGGTAATGGAAATATTGAATGGCTCTTCCGATTGGTTAAAAGACGCAACGAAGCAATTAATTCTTCACCGAGAAAAATGTCTCGGTGGGGCAACTGATCATAGTTTTCCGCGTTGTCCTTTCGTAGCCAATCGACCGGAAGTCTCCGTCGAACAGAATGCGCTCCATCGTCGATGACTCATCGTCATCATTATATTTATTTCTCTTAGCTATTTATTTTGTGCACTTCGCCGGCTCGCTAGTTGTTATGATTACAAAAATATGTTTGAAAAGGGTAAAACCCTCTTTTCGTTGTCTTTTCTCCTCGGTGACAAACGACGGAAAAACGAAACAATATTGACCCTGGCACAGGGGAGGCTGCTTCGTATCTCCGAGGCAGCGGTAATGCCACCTAACGTATAAATATCCGTAATCTCGTATCCTGCACACTGTTGTTCTATGCTCTTTGCCTATAGCTGTGCACGCACTTTCCACGTACACGTGCACGTAACGCCCGGCTCGTATTGGAGAGCTCATGGGGAAAGTAGAAACTCGGTATGCTCGTTGAGAATAACGACCTCGGGGGAAATAACCGGAAAATATACAAGGACTTCCTATCCTCTCCGTAAAAACATATGTATATAGTGTGATATGCATATATGTATATGTACGCGTACCGATGCGCGACGGATGCGTCTACCGGATCGAAAAAATAAATTAAAAGGTACGCGAGCATATCGGGTTTCCGTGTCGCCCTGTCGACGAAGGTCTCGGGGCTTAGCGAAACTCTGCACCGTTGATAAAAGGGCAAAAATCCGAATTTTTTACTCGGCACCAATTTTTTTTTTTTTTTTCTCCTTTTAAGGGGAAATGTCACACAACGACTCTTTTACTCATGGAGCCAAAATCACAAGTATCATAATGCAAGGAATGAGGCTTTTTGATAAATCTGTAATAATTTTCTATCCAGACGGATTCTGAGATAGATGAGCTTAAAATTGTATCAAATAACACGAGCTGCATATGGCGACGCGTGAAAAGCAAAATGATTTTTTTTAAAATATATATATTCCAGAGTACTTTATAGGCATTTTTTCTCTAAAATAACATTAGGACATTATTAGGGACGCATTCAAAAAATTAAATCAAGCTGCGCCCGTAGATTTTCGAAAATATTATGCGTTGAAGGAGTTTCGATCCTTCATATGAATTGATATCTACACTGAAAAAAAAATTGCTTGCGGGCTGCCAAAGAAAAAAATTGTTATTTCGATTCTACTATCAATTCTTATAATTCCATATGATATTGAAACAACGACGGCAAGATTGTCAAGGTGACGTGTTATCGTTTCAAGCTCGTATGGAATTGTTAGAATTAAAAGTAGAATTGAAATAATAATTTTTTTCTTTGGCAGCCCGCAATCAAATTTTACTTGAGTCAATGATATTTTTTTTTTGCCAGCAACATCTCCCCCTCCACCTTGCACTCAAAAAAATATATCAAAGACTCAATAAAAATTCGCTTGCAGGCTGCCATGGAAAAAAAGTTATTTCAATTCCACTTTCAATTCTTACAATTCCATACGGAACTGAAACGATAACATTTCCAACAGTCTTGCCGTCGTTGTTTCAATATCGCATCGAATTGTAAGAATCGAAAGTAGAATTTCAATTTAAAAACATTTCTTTCGCAGCCCGCGATCGAATTTTTTTCTCTTTTTACTTGTTAAAGTACCAAATCGAAAGTTCATCCGCGGGCGACGCAGCAGTGTGGGTTTCTCGCTCACGTGGTTTTATTCGATTGCGCAGCTCGTCGGTTAGAAGGAAAAGCCGCTTTTGTGCGACGACCAGATCGAAAAACCCGGCTCAATTCGATTCTCGGGACGGTGACGCGTCGATCGAATTGCCGGGCGGGGCGACGAAGGGTCTTCGATTCTCGACCACGAATTCCATCCGGCGGTATTGGCGGAAGAGCCGTCGTAGCTCTGTGTGTCGAACCGAGGGGAGTGGGCGAATCTCGTGCCCAACCTCTCGCTTTTAACACAAGGGCACTTCTTCCTTTTTGCCGTTTAATTGCTGTACTGTGCGTGGCGCGGTAGACGCAGGGCCCGGACTCGAGCCCGCCTCGCCCTTTGCCTCCTCGTTCCGCCTTAAATTCGGCAAAGGTCATCTCGCGGGATATTGACGGAACGGGCTGTACACAAAACGCTGCAAGAGCGCGCAGAAGAAGAAAGAAGGAATCTCGATTAAAGTCTTTGAGACTTTTCACCCTTCGATTCCTTTATTCTTCTTCGTTTAATTCCTTTATTCTTTAATATCGAAACGTTTATCGTCTCGGAACTTATCGCCGACGTTAAAGACAATATCTCGTAATAAACGAAAGGGTGGCGCTGGAAATTCAAAGGCAATTACCAAAGTCCCGGCCACTTTACTAAAACTGCTATCGGGCTGAAGTTGAATGCGACTTTTCCCCTTTTTTTCATTTACTGTTTTTGGTTATTCGTATCTTCGCTTTTAATTCCTCTATTCTTTAATATTCTTTAATACACAGAAAAAAAATATCATTGAATCAAGTAAAATTTGCTTGCGGGCTGCCAATGAAGTAAAAACTTTATTTCAATTCTACTCTGAATTCGTACAATTTCATACCTTGCGGTCGTTGTTTCAATATCATATGGAATTGTAAGAACTGATAGTAGAATTGAAACAAACATTTTTTTCTTCGGCAGCCCGCAATCAAATTTTTTTTTAAGTGTATCGAGACGTTTATCACCTCGGAACTTATTTCCAACATTAATTACAATATCTCGTAATAAATTAAAGAGTAGCGTTATAAATTCAAAGGCAGCCTCTTTACACTAAAACTGCCATCGGGCGGTTGTTCAACGTGACGTTTTTTTTTATAGTTACAACGTTTTTCGTTACTCGCATAATCTTCTTTTTTGATTTATTGTTCTTCGATAAAATTGTTATTGCCCAAAAATTGGGGCGATTCATCGGGCATTTACTTTATCACGTTATCTCGTAATTGTGTTCAATGGGCGGACCAAGGGGTGAGAATCCGTGCGTGCCCCACGTGTAGGTGCAGAGAGGGTGACTCATACGGCAAAATAGAAAGGAAGATGAAATCTACCATACGCTGCACTATATCCTCCGATATGTCCGACAACGTTCCATTAGAGATCTATTTTCCCGGTAAGATAGAAAGTACATTCGCGCGATAGAGGAGATATACTCGGATTGCCTTGGGGTAGGTTCGCCCCCCGTTCCCCATTCGGTTCAATCTTGTACAGGGCGTTCCAAAGTTTGGGCTCGAGTCCGCTCGATTCAAAGCCCGCAATACTTTCTTGGTTTTTCTAGTAACTTTGGAGGTTTCGAGTATACAGTGCAAACTCACTTTACACCGATGTTTCAATCCTGCACAGCCGTTCCAAACTTTGGGCTCGAGTCTGCTCCGCTGAAAGCCCGCAATACTTTCTTGGTTTTTCTAGTAACTTTGAAGGTTTCGAGTATACAGTGCAGACTCACTTTACACCGATGTTTCAATCCTGCACAGCCGTTCCAAACTTTGGGCTCGAGTCTGCTCGGTTGAAAGGTCGAAATACTTTTTTTTTTCTAATAATTTTGAGGGATCGTGAATACACTGTAGACTCACGTTATACCAATGCATCAATCCTGCTCCGTTGAAAGCTAAGCATATTTTTTTTCTAGTAATTTTGAGCTTTCGAGTACACAGTGCAGCCCCACGGTCGAGCGATGCTTGAATCCTGTAAAGAGCGTACCAAAGTTTGGGCTCGGATATACTCGGTCCAAAGGTCCAATTACTTTTTTTTTGTCTTGTAATATTGAAGGCCCGAGCATAATTGCATCCTCACCTTACACCACTGCATAAATCCCGTACACGACGTTCCAAAGTTTGGGCTCGAGTCCGCTCGGTCAAAAGCTAGGAGTATTTTTTTCCTAGTATTTTTGAGCTTTCATATAGGGTAAAAGTGGGGAATATGGCCCGGTCCATCATTGATTTACGTGTTAATCGAGGTAGGCCATATTCACCACTCTTACACCCAGAAAAATAATTTATTCGACGCCCACCGTTTATTTGGTTTAAGTAAAATATTTATTTGATTTAAATAAATAGTTATTTCATTTAAGTAACTATTTACTTAATGTAAATAGATATTTATTTAAATCAAATAAATATTTTACTTAAACCAAATAAACGGTGGCCGTCAAATAAATTTTTTTTCTGGGTGTACCCTATACAGTGCAGACTCACGGTACACAAATTTTTCGATCCTGCAGCGTTCAAAATTTCAGGCTCGAGTCTGCTCGCTTGAAGACCCGAAATACTTTCTTTCTTTTTCTGGTATTTTTGAGCGTCCGTGTACACAGTGCAGACTCACTTTACGCCGATGGCCGAACACGAATTACAATAAGGTATAGGAGCGCGCGAGTAAACTCCCCGCGGCAGCGCGACGATTGTATACGTTATACCTTCCACTACCTACACTTAAATCAGTTACTCGTCCAATTGGCAATTTGCAGCCCCGCGAAAATTGTTACGAGGCTCACGGTGCGCGTCTGCTGTGTCGGCTCCCACTGGCCCCTCCGGCTACCCTAACGCTCCGTCGTCTTTTTCCGAGGCCCCTTTGCGCTTTCGAGCCAACATTTCGCTTCTTCCTGTCTCGTCCCGGCCCTAACCGAGCTTCTTGTCCCCCTTACCTCCGCTACGCACGCTTCCCTTAACATCGAGGAGTCAAAGAGCCAATATGACACGATCCCATACTCATAAGCCAATTTCGCCAGGACGAGAAATTTATCCGGCGTTACTCACGGACCGGCGGGTATACGCGATACCTCCCGTCTCGTTTCCTCGATCATTAGGCTCTTGTTTCCTTCGCTCAACTTCCAAGTAATAATAATAATTTTTTTTTTTAGTGGCAAGCAAAGTTTACGCTTTAAGGATTATTGGCACTAAATTGAATTTGTTTGCTTTTTTTTTTGCTAATAGAGCAGGTTAAGATTTTTGTTATGTATACCGCGTACGATATTCGTTTCAATATGTAGAACTGTATATTCACCCAGAAAAATTATGCATTTGACGGCCACCGTTTATTTGGTTTAAGTAAAATATTTGTTGGAATTGAATAAATAGTCACTTAAACCAAATAATCGGTGGCCGTCAAAGAAATGTTTTCTTTGGGTGTGGAAATATTTATGGAATTATATATAGAACTGTTATATATAGGGGATAGCGGGGCAAAACGGAACAGCGAGCACACGGCAAATTTCCAATCATTTTTGGATGCCCTCTTTTGCCCCACACTTCCCTATAGAGTTATATATAGAACTATGTGTGGAAAATGATTTAAACAAAAATCATCAAAGCCTGAGAATAAATTTTAAGCAAGGTGAAAATAAAATGGAACGACGACACTCTATCTCATGCTCATAAGTCAATTTCGAGACGACGTGAAATTTATCCGGCGTTACTCACGAGCGCGCGAGTACGCGATACCTCTCGTCTCGTTTCCTCGATCATTAGGCTCTTGTTTCCTTGGCTGAACGTCCAAGAACTAAAAATCATTTTAAAAAAATTGTCAAGTGAAGTTTAACCCTTTCAGGATTATTGGCATTATATTGATTTTTTTGTTGCTTTTCCATACAGCAAGCTATTGTTTTTCTATATAAATGGGGATAAAATAGATAGACAAAATGTATACAACTTGTATGAAAAATAAAAAACATAAAAATATCAAAGCCTGAAAAAAAATTTCAAGCGAGGTGACAAATAAAATAGAACGCCGATACGTTTCATATTCCAGCGGCGCAACACTCGGTTTGACGTGCCGAATTCGCCGGCGCTACGGATACAAAAAAAAATGAGCCAACGAGGGAGATCCGAGCTGCACGAGCGCTGAATAAACAATATTCAATTTCCTCGTTTGGAAGTGAAAACCTCACTTCGGGTGTCTTACCGCGTATAGCAAGAAACTCGTTGCTTCAAGGGGATGCGCTACCCTTGAAACACGGTTTTTCTTTCATCGCAATCGAAACATTTTTTAGGCTTTTTTAAATCGGTAAATAAAAACGCATAAACGGTTCGCAAAACAGTTCTTTAAACACAGTTTTTCTTAATTGTAATCGAGAAATTCCTTTCAGCCTTTTTTACAGACAATAGTTCGATAAAAAAAAACACATAAACGGTTTGAAACTTCGGTCCTTAAAAAACAATTTTTCTTCAACCGTAATCGAGAAATTTTTTTCCGGTTTTTGTTAGATCGGTAAAAAAAAACGCATGGAAGGTTCGAAACATCGGACGGTGTCGAGAGTGAAGAGAAGGGAATAATGGCGAAGGGAGGGGGCGACGATGCAGGAATGAAGATCACGCTAAGGAAGAAAAAAGAAGAAAAATCAAGAAAAGCTTAAGAAAAAAAAAAAGATCGCCCGATACTTCGGAAAGACGTTCTCTGCTGGTAGCCGCGGTGCCGCTTTCACTTTCGCTTTCTCCACGTTACGTACACTTCGTCCCTTAGTGTAAACATCGTGGGCCGCGGGAGGAGTGCCGAGAGAGAATTCTGAGGGCGCCCGCCGGTCTTGATCAAAGTATCTTCACACCCTCGGGCAGCATATTTGATAGACTCGGCGGTTCGACCCCTCCGTGGCTCGCCTCCTTCGTTCGACTCGCCTCGAGGATTCTCGAGGAGGAAGAACACACGGGAATGCAGGAAGCTCTGATCTTCCCGATCGGCGTTCCCGACGTAGCGGAAACGTCAACTCCGTGTCTCTCTCTCGAGCTCCGGAATATTGCATCACCCGATCGTAAACAGAGGAGGAATATCGATAACGTCGCTTATTTACGCTCCAAGAAATCGCAATAGTCGTGTGTAAGAATTATTTACTCCAGGAACGAAAAGGATTCACATTTGATAGTGTTAAAAAAAATTTAGTCGCGACAACAAGGATGGAAATCTGCTCTTTGAGGTTCGTCGAAACTTCACCCGGATTGCAAATGACCGGGCAGACAATTTTTCCGAAATATTGCATCACCCGATCGTAAACAGAGGAGGAATGTCGATAACGCCGCTTATTTACGCTCCAAGAAATCGCAATAGTCGTGTGTAAGAATTATTTACTCTAGGAACGAAAAGAAATTAAATTTAATAATGTTAAAAAAAAAATTTCGTCACGACGACAAGGATGAAAATCTGCTCTTTGCGTTTCGTCGAAACTTCCCCCGGATTTCAAATGACCGAACAAACCATTTTTTCCAGAATATTTCATCGCCCGATCGTGAACAGACGAGGAATATCGATAACGCCGCTATTTACGCGCCGACAAATCGGAATAATCGTGTGCAAAAATGATTTACTCCAAAAATAAAATAAAAAAATCAAATTTGATGATAATAAAAAAAAACAAAATGTGACGACAAGGATGAAGTCCGGTCCCATAAACTGCTGTCCGAATCTCGTCGAAACTTCCCCCGGCTTGCAAATGACCCGGCAGGCAATTTTTCGACACAAAGCGCAGAGGCGTAAAAATTCCAAACAAACGAAAAAGGAAAAAAAAAGAGTTGCGGCTAACATGCTGCGGGCGTGGTGCGTAGATCTCCGGTGCACGGTGGTGCACGCTTTGTACCAGATACAGAGGATAAATTGCTTCCGGTTTTTCGATTAATTTCGCGGTCGCCCGAAGCGCAAGCGGAAAAGCCTCTGAAGTAAACGCATGCATTTTATCCCTCTTTCTGCCGTCGCTGCTCGGTATTGGGAGTGAAAAAAATAAAAATTAAAAAATCTCGAAAACAGAGGAATGAAAGAGAGTAAAACGAGGGTGCGGGCTCTGCTTCACCCCACAGTTCGATCTAAGTCCGAAAAATTGAGAAATAGCGCGCCATCTCCTCGCCTCTTACTCTACGAATAATTATAAAATTGCTACCCCAACTTCTCTGCCTTTAAATTTAATTAATTGATATAGTATACTTATATTATTTAATAATATATAAAACTTTATTTTTCTCTTTATATCTGTATATTTTTTCTTTATAAAAGTCCGCACTGCTAAAAAAACATTAAATTCAATGTACCGGACTCGAAGTTTTCATGCGAAAAGTGTGACGAAATTTTATGTACAATTGTCATGAAAAATAAATGGACTTTCAGATCGTGAAATTAAAGTACATTAGTAAAATTAAAGAAATTTTATAGTCAGATTAAAAGAAATTACTAAAAGTAAAGTATTTCTAAAAAAAATTTATATACAGTACCCTAATTTTTCATGGAAATTGACAATTTTAAATGAAATTTAATAGTAAGAACTTTTACAGTAAAATTAAGTGAAATTACTACAAGTAAAGTATATCTAAAGTTTTTAATATACAGTACCTTAATCTTTCATGACAATTGACAATCGTGAATGAAATTTAATACACGGCTTTATGCATAAAAGCTTCCACCACAAGTACAAACTAGTTAATTAATTTAAAAAAAAATGCTGGTACCTGCTGCGTCGATTTTCCGCGCTGTTGCCACTGGTAATAGTGCTCAGCGTTGAGCGCCCAGCCGGGAGCGAAGCTGAACCCTTCCGTGGGTATCTGCGAAGCTGCGAGCTGTCCCACAACGGAAGTCGCATTTACCGCGATCAAACTGCACGCTCCACCCGAATTACCATTTCCACTTCTGCCGATCCATTCGGTGTTTCTCGACGCCGGGTCGGGCAGTTCCGTGTAAACACCCCGTCGCGTACCGAACCAACCACCGAAGATGCACTTCTCGTCGAGCTCGGCGATGGTTTCGCGTCTCGACTGTCCGAACTCTTTCTCCAGCGTGTAGAGCGACTCGAATTCCAGAAACGACATTTTCGGCTCGTCGTTGAGACTCCCCGACGACGGATCCTCAAAACCGAAGCCCATCTCGTCCTGCAAGAATTCCTCCTCCTGATGTCTTCTCGGCGAGCGCTTCGGCGACGGACTTTGCTGACGATTTCTGCCCGTCAAAATCTGCCTGAATTCGTCCGGCTGTCCGTAGCGCCGCGGCGACGACTTCGACGACCTTGCTGGCGATGTGGACTCGGAACCCTGGAAGGACACCACTCGCGAAGGCGAGGTCGAGGCCGATGCGACCTTGCTCGGAACCGGCTCGGACAAACCCGCGGAAAAAGACTGCTGCTTCTTTGGCGAGGACCTCGGCGAAGTCAACTTCGAGAACTTCGACTTTGGCTTCGCTCCCGTACTTCTGACACCCGAGAATACACCCGGTGGCTTGAGTCCCGACGACGATGAACCGGACATCGTGGGCACATTTTTTCAAATTTTTTACAATTTTTGGTCTTTTTTTTAACTAAATTTCTGTTTTTTTTTATTTTATTTTTTATTTTTTAGGTAGAAAAATATTTCTTTGCGATCTCGTGACTCACGGTATATTCATTCACGGTTATTCGCAGAGGGAGATCAATCACTGTTACGGCAAAATTCATCGAAGTTTTATCGATGTAATCGCACGATTGACGAATTTAGGAGTTACTGTAATTATTATTTATTTTTCTTCTTTAATGGATTAACGAGTCTTAAAGAGAATTCACCCAGTGGCTTGAGTCCCGAAGACGATGAACCGGACATCGTGGGCACATTTTTTCAAATTTTTGTTTTTTTCACTAAATTTCTATTTTCAATTTTTTAGGTATAAAAATATTTCTCTGCAATTTCGTGATTCACGGTATTGATTATTCGCAGAGATCGATCACAATCTCGGCAAGATTCACCGAAGTTTCATCGATGTAATGGCACGATCGACGAATCGACGAATTATTGTTATTATTATTTATTAATTATTTTCTTTTTTTTTACGAGTCCGTAAATCGGGGTTTTTATTGTGCGATTTATAAGGGAGTTACGGATTGGCGCTTCGTCTGGTCGCTCCGCGATAAGACGTCGCACCGTTGCGCGGTAGGAGCCCGGGGTGGAAACGCAACCCTCTTCGAAGGGTCCTCGACGTGACTGAATGCGTTCAAAGCTGCCGATGCGCGCCGCCCCGGCACGATCTGTGCGAGCTGACGCGCCCGCGCATTCCTATCGCCTTTCCTTCCACCGCGAACGCGCGCTACTCCGTGCAACACGCTACACCGCCGACACTTTTATCTGTAGTACATACTATGCATGTCTGTTGGATAACAACAGACCTACGCACGCCAGCCCACATAATGTAAAACCTCGACACGTGTTGTACCTTTTCTTTCCTCTCCGTTACGCAATGAGGAGATCTCGTCGAGGAATGTGGGCGAGATATTGTTAGAAATTTCAACCTTCCGAAATTAGTGACTAAACATTTTTATCAAAAAAATAATTAATTATTATTAGTTATTATGTTTCACTTTTTTTGTTTCTAAATTTTTATTTATTGAAAAAAGTAATTAAAATAAGGACATTGATATGTAGAGAAATGTAAGCCAAAAATAAGTTTTCGCGTCAGACGCAGGGCTCGAGGCATCGAGAAAGGTAATAGGGGTGTCTTTAGGTGGAGGAAGTTAGCCATTCATCTTTAAGAATTCAGATTGTAAAGGTTGTTCCGAGCTGTTCTAGGGTTGTTCTACAATGTTCGAAAAAGAATAAGTTTCTCAAATAAAATCCGTAGCCGAAAGGCGAAAAAAAAACACATTTTTATTTAAAAAAAAAAGAAAAAAAAAGATTATCAAAAATTACCATTCATTATTATTCATTATAATTCAAAAATTGTATTTTTATAAATGTATTTATGATATTTATTTATATTCATTTATACAAAAAAAGTCATAAAAACAAGAACTTCGATGTGTAGCGAAATATAGCAAAAAAATAAGGTTCCGCGTCATACGCAGGGCTCGAGGCATCAAGAGAGGAAATAGGGGTGTGTAGAGGTGGATCAAGTTAAAGGTTGTTCCGAGCTGTTCTAGGGTTGTTCTACAATGTTCGAAAAATGATAAGTTTCTAAAACAAAATCTGTAGCCAAAGGGCAAAAAAAATACATTTTTATAAAAAAAAAAAACAATAATAATAAGATTATAAGAAATTGTCATCCATCATTATTCATAATTAAAAAATAATATTTTTATTTATTCATAAATGTATATATATTCATTTATACGAAAGAGTAATAAAAATAAGAACATCGATGTGTAGCGAAATATAACAAAAAAAAATAAGGTTCCGCGTCACACGCAGGGCTCGAGGCATCAAGAGAGGAAATAGGGTTGTCCGGGGCTGCGGGAGGTTCGTACACACTGGCGCTATGCTGTCTTATGGCATTCTTACGTAGTTTGTCGTACAGCGGCAAAAAAAAGGGGCGCATAGTAACGCGGAATTTCGGCACTGAGCGGCACAACATCGACACCCCCTTCGGGCGTCGTTCGATCACGAGGGACTCCCTCAACCCGCGCTCTTCCGCTCGGCCTTTCGCCACCCTCTCTGTGTACACGGGGTGAATATTATAAACGCATTTGTGCGCGGGCGACGCGCATACTTGCCAGCTCCGCCGGGGTATAGTGTTCCAT
Source organism: Ichneumoninae sp. A BG-2022a (assembly GCA_030522665.1). NCBI lineage: Eukaryota > Metazoa > Arthropoda > Insecta > Hymenoptera > Ichneumonidae > Ichneumoninae sp. A BG-2022a. Next base: position 35,876 of record JAPYZC010002274.1, read on the forward strand.
ATATACCGACATAGTAATATCGGTGCGTATTTCACTGTGTCGCTGATGACAATACAGAATTCAGCCGAACGTGCAAGCGGGTGCGCATGGCGCGGATGCTAATACGAAGTACGTATATTGTTTTCCCCATTTCAAACTCCCGGCCTTCGTTGGTCTTCATTATAGCACAGTTTGTACTGGTAGAATACACACAGCACAACGAGGACCATAATTTTCACGAATTATTAACTATATCGAGCCACGAAATTATTCATTACTGTACTTGGCCCCAAAGACATAAAGTACCCTCATACAGAAAGCGGTACAAAACCATCAAGTGTCCCAATTTTTTTGTTCGTTTTTTATTTTTATGTAAAGCGTGCCCAAAAATCCCTTTTCGTTACCGTATCGCGTGGCGAATGTGGCACTTTTTAGTAAAGCTTGCGAGAAAATATTGCGCATGCGCAGATGACACTAGTTACTTTTTTACACACTTGTTATACTCTAGTTATTTTTTCGCACATTTTCGCCACGCAAGATGCATAAAAAGTGGGAGTTTATGTGCACTTGTTACAAAAGAGTACATAATTGGCTTTGAACATTGGACGTCTACTAAAGTGTATCGAAAATCGTACAATAGATATCAAAAGAGCTACGTAGCGTCACAATATTCTTCGGCCACCAAGCCTACGGCACCGAAATTCGAACCCAAGACCTCCGATACTTCGTTTCCGAGTCTCTCGCCACGAGACCCAAGTGATCGGTTGTCAATATTTTCTCTGCCAGTCAATGTTCGACCGGTTACTCAATGACGCCAACCAACCGACCTTCGTTCGCTTCATTGAAGGTGTCATTTCTTTCCTTTGACGAAAAAAAGGTTGAACCAATCGAATGAACGAGTGAAAGGGAGAGTGGATGAGCGAAGGAAAAAAAAGTGCGGGCATTAGCCGGTGCGCGTGCTTTCCCCCTCGTTCGGAAAGCGGCCAAAGCCAGAAAGGCAGCACGCGGTAGGTCTCGCATACGCATACGCGGATCAGGGTAGGTGTATAGGAACACGGTAGACCAGCAGCAGTGGCATCACCTCGGGCGAAATCTGCATATTTATGGCGAATGCTCAGCACCCCGGAAGATTTTGGATGCATGCTAAACAAGCTGGCGTTCTGGCGTTCCGGGCTTCAATGTCAGAGCCACAATTATTCGGGCGACAGGCGCGCTTCGCCCCCGTTCTCTTTTTCCTTTCGGGCGGGCTTCCCTTTCGCTCGGGATTTAGCCCACAGTGACACGAGAAGCCGATGCATGTATGAATGTTCCACACAGCCACGGTCCGACGTAGTCGATATGTATGTATCGGGTTACATAAGTTGGGAGTGTTGGGAGTAACCGAGCGGCCAACAACTTGCCTTTTGCCTTCCCTACCTCGGGCCCTGCGGGTCCCAAGGGTGGTTAGCTCGCCGATGGTACTGCCGACACTGCCCTGAGCAATATTTGTCATTCCCGATTCTGTTTCCAATGGACTTGCGTTGCTAATGAAGGCAAAATCATCCCCAATGTCGCTTCGCGCGAACCCGATGACCGCTAAATGGCCAATTACTGTATCGTTCCACTTTGGTCCGTTGTAAGGAGTAATGTGGCTCATCGATGCTTCAACCGACACTACCCTCAGCAATATTTGTCATTCCCAATTCCGTTTCCAATGGTCTCGCGTTGCTAATGAAGGCAAAATCATTCCCAATGTCGCTTCGCGCGAACCCAATGACCGCTAAATGGCCAACCACTGTATCGTTCCACTTCGGTCCGTTGTAAAGAGTAATGTGGCTGATCGATGCTTCAACCGACACTACCCTCAGCAATATTTGTCATTCCCAATTCCGTTTCCAATGGTCTCGCATCGCTAATGAAGGCAAAATCATTCCCAATGTCGCTTCGCGCGAACCCGATGACCGCTAAATGGCCAACCACTGTATCGTTCCACTTTCCACCGACACAGCAATATTTGTCATTCCCAATTCCGTTTCCAATGGTCTCGCGTCGCTAATGAAGGGAAAATCATCCCCAATGTCGCTTCGCGCGAACCCGATGACCGCTAAATGGCCAATCACTGTATCGTTCCACTTTGATCCGCTGTAACGAGCAGTGTGGCTCGTACTGCTAGTTTCGCGCCCAACCGACCCCTTCCCGACGCTTCAGGGAAGGGACGCTTCAGCTCCGCTCAGGGAAAAGCTCACCGACCCGCGATAAAGCAGGAACAACGAATCCATCATCGCGGAGACACGCACGCGTCAATCAAGTCAACGCGTGCCTCGACTCAACTCGCCTTCCCTTCGCCGTTAATGGGCACGGGCCTTCCACCATGCTCTTCCACGGATGTAGATGTAAATGTATGCATTTACGATACGTGTTACGAGGCGGTGTATATGAATCAATGGAGTTTTAATTTGATTCCAGTCGGTAGATAAGCCCGGCACGTTGTGGCCGACTGGATTCTCAGAGGATTCCATTCCGTGGCGTATGGCTGTCCCATTTATCGATCTTGATGCGGTCGTGCGTCAACCACGGTTCCGTGGCCGCTCTTTGACTCCGTCCTCAAAATTCATAGGTTTGTGGAAAAACGTCACTTCCACTTAGAAACAGGATGCTCAAAAGGCATCGTTCATTCTCATTTTTTTTTCACATGTTCATTTTTTATCTTTACATATATATATGTATATGCACGTAGGTTCAATCATACGTCAGCCAGGATCTCTCAAAGGGTCTTATTCCCATCCCGACAAATTATTGTAATTATCTTTCGACGCGGTGGAGTCTCGTGAGCGGCACGTCGTCGAGAGTTCGAAGACAGGTACACCTATACGTGTACGCGTTACGTGACGCTCCCTATTCTCTTTCTCCTCGTCCCGAACGTCTTATTATTGCCTTAATGAAATCTGATTGCGATTGTTAACCGCGGAGTTAGTCGTAGGTATTAAGTGGGTATACGTGAGACAATGAAAGCGAGACGAGGCGATGAGGTAAAAAAATAATGGCGGATAGTAATTGTCATACAAATTATGGTGCTGCGGAAGAATGAAAGTTCTATGACCTGTCTCGACAAACTCCTGGACTGCACCATGAGTCACGGCGCCTGGTGCAGTTCACGTGGGATTGAACGAGTGGGGAAACCCGCGATATTGCCGCTGCAGTATTCTACGAATCATCCTATGCAGAGAAACCCTTTGAACAGAATCTAAGAGTGAATCAGACCAAATAAAATTGACAATTCCCAACAACAAAAATGAACCAATGTAAGAAATTGTTGTGCGACGAATTATTTTTTATTTTTTAAATCGAATAAATTCGTAAAGTAAATTGGGAAATAGTCGCAAATCCACCGAGTTGCTAAGCGGACACGTGTAGGAATTTGCGGAATAAGTACCTGACGATGCTCGGTCCCACGCATCCAAACATGGGCATAGACCAAAATTGCACAGTGAGAATCGGACGATGCTCGATTCTCGATGCCCAAATGTGGGCATAGCACGAAATTGCAGACGCTTCAATTTGTATCTCGCGAAACGCGATCGCGATATTGTCAGTCTGAACTCTACTGGAGAACAGAGAGGTTGGTCTCAGAGTTAGGCTTATGGTCAGAAAAATTACCAATTGCAGTAACAATTATTTATAAAAGGTTTCATTCTGTTTCCTTCAATAAACTTTTTACTCAGTTCGCATATGACAAATTTGAGTTTTACTCTTAACTCGGCGATCCCAAATACCTTGACAAATATACTTGTTGACCTCCTACTCATTGCTGTATTTTGTTCACCGCGCGTACCTCATAAAGAAAATACTTACTGAACTCTACTGGCATAGAAAGGTCTATAGAAATGCCAAAGTGTCGGTACTCTCCACCAAAATACCCTCCCCCTAAAAACGGAAGATCGAAGGTCTTAGTTCCCGATCATCTTTACAGAGCGATGAATTCGACACTCCGGGAGGTGACGGGCTCTCGACCCGCACTCGAGTTCCCTAGTCTTAGACAACCCCACCCCGAGCGAGGGTGAAGGCTTAACTGCATATTACAGAGGGACGTGAGAATCCTCGAGTGAAAAGGGAGAAAGCGTTTTCTTAGAGCCACCAAACCATTCACCATATCGGTTCCAGGCCAAGGTGATGACAACCCATGATGGATGAAGTGATCGGCACTGGCTTCTGGTCGGAAGGGTCGGCGAAGGTCGTCCACATAGCAATTAACAAATCCGCGGTTCCTTCGACGACCAACCAGGGCCTCTATCACATTTCCCTCGTTTTCCACCCTACCGCGTCTCTACTATAATTCGTCTCTTCCTTCTGTTCCGTTATCCTCTACAACCCGCCCTCCTCATCCGACCCATCCTCTCGCGGCTCGCTATCGTCGACTGTCCTCGAAAACGCCGAACCGATCTCGCAGCTTCCTCTCCACCTTCTCCGCGCTTTCTACGAATTCAATATAATAATGCGCAGCCACCCTATCTCTGCCTCTTACCCGACCAACCGACCAACCACCCAAACCCTGGCATCCCGGTGGTAGTTTAGCCTCTCCACCAGTGACACTCAGCCGGAGGTCCCGGAGTGAAACCAGCGAAGACGAAAATCTGCCCCGCACCAGACACTAGAGATGCACCCGGAAGGTAACCGTTCAAAGCGTCACGGATAGTGGATAAGTAGCCGAAACCGCCGCCTCGACACGTGACGCCACAAAACGAGAAGCTCCGAACGGTGGAAAAACGTTGAGGGGTGGAGAACCGGCAAGGATCCCAGTCAAGAGAGCTCAGTCGCGGTATCCTAGAACCAGAAGCCGCTCTCGAGGGTGGCTTACGAAAAAGCGTTATTGCCATGTCACCGGCTTCGGGATTATTGCGAATCATTTTTTCCACATGAAAGTGAAGGCTTCTGCTCCTCATCCTTGGATTCTTATTCCATCGGCGGAGGGGGAAGACTGTTGCTGGAGAGGATCTCGGATGTATCTCGTTCGTTCGTCGAGGTACATACAACGCTTTTCCGATCTCCGCCTAAGACCTTTACAGGGGCTCAGGGGATACGAATATGCCGTCTTGTAGGCTCCCATGTAAAGCTGGTGCCGCGGGCTACAATAACGTTGACGCGGGACTTTCGGGAAGATCTGGATGGAGCTTGTAGCGGGTTGGGTGGCGTTTGCAGTGTCCGTGTAGGGGAGATCGGGGCTAGGGGAGAGCAGGGCAAAATGGGACAGTGGGGCAAAACGGGACGGTGAGGGCAAAACTCAATTTCCCAATAATTTTTGGATGCCCCACTTTGTCCTAACGATTCATCCTTATTTTCAACCCCGTTTTGCCCCACGAACCACCATCGGAACCATCCAAAAGTTGCTGGAAAATTGCGTTTTGTTTCATTATCCCATTTTGCCCCGCTGTGCCATTTTGCCCCGCTCTCCCCTACTTGGCGCAAAAAACTTTTATTCCCTCAACGTTTTTGAAGTCATACTCGGCGGAATCGTTTCCGCGCAGGGAGTTTTTTTTTCCGCGGATCAAAGACGTCTCGTCTTGCGTCCGCTTGCACAAGCACGGGCGTTTATTTCCTCTGCCCTAGAAGCTTTTTTGTACGGATGGGGCAAGGTCGCGTGAGCCGAGGCGCAAGAAGGGAGCCGAGCATTCGCCTGACAATGAGAGAACGGCGCTGAAACTTGTTACCGAGAAATGGGATGGGCGTGCGTGAAGCCCAGGGTCGTTGGGGGGCTGAAAGCTTGCGAAACGGGGATTCACCTGTTGGGGTGTCCCGGGAGCATTGGAATAAGAAAAACACGATGGGACTAGTTGCCTTCCGTGGGTAATGGAATGACCGCGATAGGCCATTTAAGAAGGTTGGAGCGAGTGGTGTTCATTCTGCCTAAATTCGAGAAATTCGGGCAAGAATTGCAAACACTTCCCAATGTTATAAAAATCTGAAAAAAATCATTTTGCACAATAATCATTTCAAAATGTTATTAACAAATTGTTGAAAAAAAAAATGTTCATCAAAATATGAGGTAACTCAACTTTTTTTTTAAATAAAAATGATTCGTTCGTTTTTCGGAATACGTATGAATTTTTTCAGATTTTTATCTTTATTTTGATGTTTCTTGTTTTCTACATGGAAAAATGTGCAAAGGTCAAAATAAAGATAAAAACCTAAAAAAAATTCATACGTATTCCGAAAAGTGAACGAATTATTTTCATTCAAAAAAAGTTGAGTTACCACATATTTTGATGAACAATTTTTTTTCAACAATTTGTTAATAACATTTTGAAATTATTATTATGTAAAATT
>JAPYZC010002275.1:0-15247 GCA_030522665.1 Ichneumoninae sp. A BG-2022a
TTTTTCAGATTTTTACACCTTCAAGAAGTACTTGCAATTTTCTCTTATTGTTGTCGAACTTATGCGAAGTCAGCGCGCAGCGAGACTCCCTCCTTAAGACACGGAGCAAGATATCCTGGAATATCAGGTATCAATAAAGGACAGTGTACAGTACCCGTAGCCGATGCCGATAAATATCTCACCTGTGCCCGCTCGAGTACCGACCGTAACCATTGCTGCTCTCGAGCAGACGGTCGCGATGCGAGCTCTCCCATTGCCTTGTCAATTATACACCGTCGGAATACATACATACCGAAATACGGACATATTTCTCGATGCATATTTCAAAGTTCACGGCGGTTCGCATACCCAAATAACTCCGCCAAATGTTAGTAGTCCGCTGCGAGAGGTTTATATTTTTATCTCGGGAAACTCACCACCTGGAACAGATAAAAAAATATCGTATGTTAAATACCACAGAGACTTGCTTCGTACATGAGGTGGTAAATTTAGAGACGTAGCATGGTTCAAGTGTAAAGTAAAAAGCTCGATAATAGGTATGGTCTGGAAAGCGTTTTTTTAACCTTTTCTGCAGGTTAATTTAATGCGCGACGATTCTATTTGCCGCAAATGACAATCCACTCGCTGCTTAAAAATCTTCTGACACGAAAGAATTTTTTTGAGAATGCACTGCTTCATCAATGCGCACACTGAGAGAAGGACCTAGTAAAGACTACCGATCATATAAGAAAAATAACACGGACACCACCTATGGCGGAAAGTCTCAGATTTTCCAAGAATTTTTACCATAATATATCTAGTACAATAATGTGTACCATAATATGTCTAGTCGCATGTATAAAAAGTTTATACAGACGACTACACTGTAAAAAAAAATTGTAAATTTAATGTACTGGCACTTGAAATTTGCTAACATTACTCACATGAATGAAACATTCGTGTACTTTGCTTGCAAAATAAAAATACCAGATATTAAAATTACAAATATTTTGTTTGAAATTTATAAAAATGTTCATGAAAAATACAAATTTTACTGGAAAATTGCAACGCCCATGTGTTTGAAATTTCAGAAACGCTTTATGTAAAAAAGCTTCCAATACTGTTCATTAATTTTCAAACAATTTTTTTACAGTGTAGGTGGCGCCCTAGTTCCTTACTACTGTGCGCTATGGTAATATCTCTCAAGCGACATTGTCATACTCATTAGGTCCTTCTCTCAGTGCACGAACCTCCGCGAGCCGAAATCGAAGCGACCACTTCGTTTCCACCCCACTGGCTTCATTGTCGCCCTTCCCCCTTTTTTATTATGACGAATGACTGTGGAACCCCCGAATTTCGGAGGTCGAAAGTAAATAACGAGAGCCGGACGGGAGTGAAGCGGGAGTTGACCATCCGCAACATCGGCGCATCGCGAGGGGTAAAAGGCCGTCCGGTCCGGCATTACCCCTTTCATTACCGCCCCTACCTCTCGCCCGTGCCAGCGCACTTTCGACACAAATGGAGCTCCATTGATTGACGAATGAATCATATCCAATTAGCCGCCGTGTCATTATACTACGGTAACTCATTTTCCCGCTCGACAGTCTGTCATTGTCGAAAGTTCAGCCCCATCCCTCTCGGAAACGCAACGGAGCTCGAATAAAAAGACATCAGCCGCTCGGAAGCTCGCAGATTTATCGATCACCGTCCACGGCGTTGATTAAACAACGCGCCGCTAATGAAAAAGCTGTTAGGCGCGGGATACCCTCTTAGTCACTGGCGCAAGAGATTTTTATTACGACTCCTGGTCCGCCGGTTGATAGAGACAAAGATGGGTCGTTGGAAAGCGCGAGGGAAGAATGCTCTTCGCTTTCCCTAATAAAGACAAAAAGCTAATCTTCCCACCGACGGTACTTCGGTGCTCTTCGGCGTGGAGTTCTCTAATTTACAGAGGAACCCTTTCAGGGCTCTAGGGCGGGAAGCACCGGAGTACCTTACCTCATTTTACCTTTCCCTCGTTACGGACATCCCGGACTAAACGCCGCTGCTGGGATACCGCGAAGCTTGTACCGGAAGGGAACCTAATGCAACATCACGCACGACGAGAGTGATTTACGTGCTAATCGGGCTGGGTCATATTCACCCCTTTCACTCTATGTGGAGAGAAGCAAGGAGATCGTCGTCGATGAGAAGTTCCGTAGGTATTCTTGAATGTTCCCTTATTTATTTTTGTACTGATTTTTTTTCTGTTAACCACATAGTAATAGTGGTGAACATGGCACCATGTATGTAGCATCGATTTAAGTGTAATCGAGCTTGGTCATATTCAGCACATTCACCCTACACCCAGAAAAAAATTTATTTGACGGCCACCGTTCATTTGGTTTTAGTAAAATATTTATTTGATTTAAATACATATTTGTTTCATTTAAGTAACCATTTACTGAATTAAAATAAATATTTATTTAAATCATATAAATATTCTATTCAAACCAAGTAAACGGTGACCGTCAAATAATTTTTTTTTCTGGGTGTATGTGGAGAGAAACGAGGACATGATCGTGGATGAGAATTTCCGTAAGTATTCTTGAATGTTTCCTTATTTATTTTTGAATTGATTTTTTTTTCTGTTAACCACATAGTAATAGTGGTGAACATGGCACCATGTATGTAGCATCGATTTAAGTGTAATCGAGCTTGGTCATATTCAGCCCATTCACCCTACACCCAGAAAAAAAATTTATTTGACGGCCACCGTTCATTTGGTTTAAGTAAAATATTTATTTGATTTAAATACATATTTGTTTCATTTAAGTAACCATTTACTGAATTTAAATAAATATTTATTTAAATCAAATTAATATTTATTTAAATCAAATTAGTATTTATTTAAATCAAATTAATATTTTACTCAAACCAAATGAACGGTGGCCGTCAAATAATTTTTTTTCCTAGGTGTATGTGAAGAGAAGCGAGAAGATGATCTTCGATGAGAAGTTCCGTAGGTATTCTTGAATGTCCCCTTATTTATCCAGAGCATCCAAATCCCAATTGATTTTTTTTTTCTATTAACCACAGAGTAAAAGTGGTGAATATGGCACTACACATGTATCATCGATGTAAGTGCTAATCGGGCTGGGCCATATTCATCCCTTTTACTGTCGTCGATGAGAAGTTCCGACGGAGAAAAAGCTAATCTTCCCGCCGACGGTAACGCGGAGCTCTTCAGCGTGGAGTTCTCTAATTTACAGAGGAACCCTTTCAAGGCTCCAGGGCGGGAAGCACCGGAGTACCTTACCTCATTTTACCTTTTCCTCGTTACGGACATCCCGGACTAAACGCCGCTTGTACCGGAAGGGAACGTAATGCAACATCACGCACTACGAGAGTAATCTCTCAAGAAGTTATCGGTCGCAATGCCGCGAGGCATTGTGCGTTCCTGAATGCCTGAGGAGAATAGGAAAAAAGGTAAGTGCACTCTCTGTACATCGGGAGAGAGAGAACGAGTCCTTTTCGCAGTTTATTATTTGAATGCCTCCCCAGTGAAGGAGTACGGGCGGGCAAACGCGAGTGAGGGCTCCGAGAGCCCGACGTCAATGGAGAAGCGGGTCCCCGTCATTATTTCCCGCACCAACAACGCGACCTCCCCCGGGGTAAGCGCATAAAGAGGGCTCGCTCACCGACGATGAATAATTATCGCGAAGTGCTTAAAAGTAAAACAAACAGCTAACCGCGCTCGACTTGACAGCCAAGTGGTGTATTTAACAAACAAACAGACGAGTGGGTAATGCAAGCCCCGCATACGCGGGTCCTCGCGTCCCGTCGGAGCGTATATACGGTGCCCCTATCTCGTATCCTTTGCCCTTCGCTCGTCGCAAGAGTATCCGCGATCGGAGAGCCACCATTTTTAGGGGAAGAGATACGGGAATATATACACACGGTTGTCGTAATTTTGCATCCAGAAAAAAAAATTATTCGATCATTTACGTGGTTTAAGTACAATATTTATTTTTATTAAGTAAATAGTTACTTAAATAAAATAAATATTTTACTTAAACCAAATAAATGGTGGCTGTCAAAGATATTATTTTTCTGGGTGTGTCACCCTGAATATGTCTGCATGAGACTAAATTTGATGAAGTTACAACGGCTGTGTTTTGCATCGCACAAATTTGGATCGGAGAAGTTCATTTGGGGAATAAATTTCGAGTAGTGGCCATGTTTTTTCTTCCTGAAGCAGTGATTTGACGGAAACTTGCCAACGATGACATTTGGTGTCATGCAGCGGCATCTAAATTTTATTGCGATTCGGATGCTCTGGAGAAGTAAGGGAAAATTCAAGAATACCTTCTGAACTTCTCATCGACGATCGTCGCCGCATTTCTCACCGCATCGCATAAAATAGGTGAATATGACCCAGACAAATCGATCATAAATGGATATTTATGATCGATGTTTATATTTTAAAAAATCACTTGGTATTTGGATGCTCTGGATTAATAAGGGAAAATTCAAGAATATCTTCGTAAATTCTCATCGACGATCCTCGTCTCGTTATCACCGCATAGGGTAAAAGGGGTGAAGACGACCCAGTCTGATGCGCATGTAAATCGATGACACATAGATCGTGCCATATTCATCACTTCAACTCTGCGGTTAATAATAATAAGGGAAAATTCAAGAACACCTTCGGAACTTCTCATCGACGATCCTCACCTCGTTGCTCACCACATACAGTAAAAGTTATGAATACGACCCAGCCCGATTAGCCCCTAAATCGATGATAAATAGATCGTGCCATATTCACCACTTTTACTCTGTAGTGAAAAAAAATATATTTCCGATTTGGATGCTCTGGATAGATAAGAAAAAAAATCGATAATACCTTCAAAACATCTCATCGACGATCCTCACCTCGTTTCTCACCACACACAGTAAAAGTTATGAATACGACCCAGCCCGATTAGCCCTAAATCGATGATAAATATATCGGAACCATATTCACCACTCCGTGGTTAATAAAAATAAAAAATTCAATAGTCGAAGCTCTACCCGGAAATGCCAAGGGATCAGGTGATCTCGGGGATCGAAGCCCATTTGGCGGGTGATAGAGAGGGATCTGTACAGGGAGGCAGAGCCGAGAGGCTCAAGATACACGTGCGGGGTTGGTCCCAGATACGGTCGAATGGTAGCGAGAGAGAGAGACGGGGCGAAAGAGGTCATAAAATTTTACGTCCTGGTTGTACACCGCACCTCCATTAGCGATATCGCCTCACGGCTCGCATCCCGAACTCGCGACCTCGCCGTCCCACCGAAGTGTCTTCACCTTCTTTCCTCCCTTCTTTTTTGTCCATCCAACGACCCCGAGACCATCCGCGCCCTCTCCTCGCCTCCGATATTCCGCGCTCGACAATAAGGCTGGAAAGACGACGGCGGCGAACAAACCGCACACGCTGAGAATCGCGGACAATGGGCGGAGGGGCTCGCGCAGGGGAGTTTCACGGCGGTTTTAAAGTACGCTACGCACTCGTGTGTGCGAACGAAGCTGAAAAGGGAAAGGCTGGATGAGGGACGAGGGCAGCGAGAAGGAAGTGAGAGCGCGACTCCCGAGACCCGACTCACCGTATACGCACGTCCTGTCGGCTTTTCCCCCTTTGACACCATTTAGATAAAATACGGACGCCCTTCACGGCCTCCCGTTTACTACCCCGTCGAGCTCCTTTCTCTCTTTCGCTATTTCACCAGAAGCGAAAGTAACTCTCGCATTTCTCGCTGAGCCACCCCACCGAGCGAGCGGTGGAATGCTTCGCACCTTTTTTTTCCTTTTTTTTTCTCAGTAAAATATCGTAAAAGGACGCCACGGTGAATACCAGCGGGGACGGGTGATCATCCTCGAGCCACTCCGCGAGGCAACCCCATTTCTTACTCGAGAAGGTGGAAACGCCCGGACGGCTCTTGGGCCAAGGTCGGCTATGTTTCAACGGCCTTTGCCTGCAAGGTACGGAATCGCAAACTTGAAATTATGCGCTTGGGGTAATTGACGTGTGGACTCCGCTCTGGCACGGGGAGGGAATGAAATTGTTACGAGTCAAGTTCGGGGTGTTATGGAGAGGATAAGGGGAGAGCTCGGTTTTGAGGAAGACGTCAGCTGGAGGAACGTCGGACGAACCTCGTTGCGTTCATTTGCAATGACGAAGCTAACGATACTCCAGTGAAAGACCGGAAGTCGGTATAGATAGAGAGTCAAGAATAATTTCGTAAAATTGGTGAAGGAAGTTTCGTTAAGATAATTTTGGTAAATAATTGACGAACTCGTTTGCTCAAGTTTGATTGTACAAACCTGTACTTTCATTTCCCGTGTCATTGAGAACTTTAGTTTACACTTTTATTTGTAAAACTGGAGTCGGATGGTGCGATCGGAAAATTAAGGAATAAAAAATTGTGGACGTTTGTTGACGTTGTTGTAAAAAGTACAAACCTGTTCTTTTATTTCCAGTTTTATTAACAAGTTTATGATGGATAAATTTAATCGTTATAAATAATGTAATATTTATAATAGAAAGAACCAGGTAATATAAGGGAAACAAATAAAAATTATAAATCATAACTTAAGTGTTATAGGTTAGAAATATATTGATATGTAACTATTTTTTATTTAACTATAGAGAAAAATAAACACCGTTCTGAAGAGGGCCCAGACCAGGGTCGAAACGTAAAGATTGAATCTCTTCATTAAAAACAAAAAAAAAAGATCCCGAAATTAGACCGTTCCGAAGCCGCAGCGCGTTAAAGAAATATATTTTCTCATGAGTCATCGCATTCAACGACGATATTGACAATATCAGTTTGTATTTTTGTTTATAAAACTATTGCCCAATGGTGCGATCAAAAAATTAACAAATAAAAAATTGTGGACGTTTGTGGACAAATAAGTTGTTGCAAAAAGTGCAAACCGGTCCTTCAATTGCCTGTATCATTGACAATTATACTTTGTACTTTTGTTTATAAAACTAGAGCCGGATGGTACGATCGAAAAAGGCACGGATAAAAAATTGTCGACAATGAGTTGTAAATAGTAAACTTTCTCTACTGTATAGGACAGGTCGAATCTACGTCGGCCAATTCCCCAGGTTGTAACGCAGTCCCGCGAAGTTAGCGACACGTCCAAACTTATCGTCCTTCTGTTTAATTTAACCGGGCTACAAGTTTGCGTCTTCGGTGCGGGGATCGCCCTTAGCGTGCTGACGAGAGAATCGAATCAGCACGTACACCCTTTTCTCATCGCCGTCTTGCGAGTCTGACTTCCCCGGGAATGAAGCGGCCCACTCGTGCGAGAAGCGGCAGATACTCGGTAACAACTAGCCTCGCCGGTCATGTGGAAATAGCGTGATATACATAATAGAACACGGATAATACCTCAGCATCGCGGAACGACGAAACTCGCCGCTCGACGGGAGAATAAATAATTCCGCGTTCGTCGGATTGATAAATCTCGCCGGTGGAATAATAAGCCCGGATTACGTGCGCACGATGATTCGTGATGGTTGAAAATAACAGGGAACGAAAAAGAATATAACAATAAAAAAAAAAATAATTACAAAAAAAAATAAAAAAACATAAACACACTCGAAGCGTTTGGATAATGCGGCTTTGCCCGTATTCCCTCGACAAAGCCGATAAACTCGACCATTTTCAGTTTTCCTCGTCGGTACAGCGATAATATTTTCCCAAACTCGTGCGCCCGGTATTATGTATATATAGCAAGTGTGGAGGAGGTTTAACTTTTTCGAGTACCAACGAATCTCGAGCGTGATCTCCGCGTGGCGTACTTCACTTCGACGAGGTGCCCTCGACGAGACCTGCGAAGCGGGTGCGCAGTCCGAGAGAATCCGTAATCGCTCCAGTTCTCATCGTCGATTGACGCTGAAGTACCGAGTAATCGCTTCAGCGATGTAGTAATAGCCGGGAAATTCGTGCGAATCGTTGTCGATTCGTCCCGGAGGTAGCGAGGAGAGAGGGTAAAGAGCGATTCCTGGACAAGGGTCGCGCGGGTAGATGGGCCGATCATTCGAGGAGAATAACGAGTGAGATGGGAAGCGAGGGGTGAGGCGGAGTTGGGAGGAAGCTTCAATCTCGCCAGGACAACATGAAAGCGGCTCGAGCGAGAGCCTTCGCCGAATACCGATCTCCTTCAGCCGCCGACCTTTTTCCTTTGCCTTCTCGAGAGTCTTCGAGTAGAGGCCCGAGAGTCTCGAAGAGGCGACCCGGGCGGGGAGCGAGGGAGACGCGAATCGGAGCGGGGAAGAGAGACGTCAGAGATTGCTTTAAGAAAACTCGCAATATTTACCTACCGGAAATCAGGCTCGACGTAAAAATACAAAATCACCCTAATCATTATTTACCTTAGTTCCCGGGCGTCCTGGCGGACTATTCGAAAGAGGTCCCTCGTCGGCGACGAGGGGAATCGGGGGCGGGCGTTTCTCGGCTCATCGCCGAGCCACCCCTGGAACCGACTCGAAAGAAGTTTTCGAGCCGGTGGTGAGCGCGCACTCGACGCTGGTCGAATTTCCCGTTGCGAGGGCTGACGAGGCAGTCGCCAAACCTCGCTCTCTTCTCCTCCGTCCGCCCCACCGTCTCTGGCGCTGATTAAAAGCCCGAACGATTCCTATCGGAAACGTCGCCCGGTGAAAACTATTAATTTCGTTAAATCTCGGACGAGCGAGGGAGTGTTGGCCTTACGTATCTCGTTACGATCGAGAAATGTGTACCAATTGATTCAGTAGCGAGATGACGAGGTGCGAGAGAGATTCAAGATCAACGTTGCCCGAAGTTGGGCGAATTGAAAGGGTCAAAGAGGACGCGACTGTACGGAAACGACGATTTCGCGAGATGATACGGTCGAGTAATCAGGCGACAGCACTAATTGCGGAGAATCGATCGGAAGCAAATGTTGAATGGAGACGGGAAGACCGATTGAATGACACGGTGGTGTCGGTTTCGGATAAGCTAAGGGTTGAGTTTTAAGACGTTAGTTTGAACTTAAGAGATTGCTCTTGAGATCGAACTCGAAACCTAAGTTTGGCCGGAACTTCATTGCGTGTAAATGATCTATCTTAAGTTCGAGCTTGATTTCGTGCTTAAGTTTGATCTGAAGTTAGAACTCAAGTCTGAACTCACAGTTCGCTATTAAGTTCGAACCCAGGTTCGAATTTAAGATCAAACTTAAACACCCAATCAAGTTCGAACTACTGTGCGATCTTGGGTTCAAACTTAAGATAGATTAAGAAGAAGTTCGGGTAAAACTTCAAGATTAAATTCGATCTTAAGTTTAAACATCTTAAAATTCGACCCTGACAGATCTCTGAAGAATGTCGCTACAGCTCGACGAACTGCCTCGAGTAGAAATTCTCTTCACTCTTGACTACTAGCCTCGCTGTTGCATCGAAACGCAGTATTCCGAGTGCCGCTGAGACTTCAGCCAATTAGCATCAGCATTAGCGTGTTGGGAAAGTTAGTTTTAATGCGCACGAAGTTGTGCGAATTAAAAACGTCAAAGAGGACGCGACTGTACGGAAGCAACGATTTCGCGAGATGATACGGAGTAATCACTATCGGAAGCAAATGTTCAATGGCAACTGGAAGACCGATTGAATGCCACGGTGGTATCCGCATCGGATAACCTAAGAGGTCACTGCAAGAATGTCGCAACGGTCAGACGGACCGTCTCGAGTAGAAACTCTCCTGACCCTTGAGTACTGGTGGTGCTGCATCGAAATGGAGTTTTCCAAGTGCCGCTCACTGACTGAGACTTCAGCCAATTAGCATCAGCATTAGCGCTGGTCAAGTCCTTCTCGTCAAAGTAGCCGACTTTGCCGCTGCAGGGTGGTTTCCCCCATGCTGCAAGTTGCCAAGAAAGAACCCCAGAGAAGACAGATGCGATGGTAGTCCCAGAATCGAGTACCATTCATTTGTCGGCATCCTCGCAGCGTTTACTGTCGCAGCAGTCCAGATAGACGAATCGGTGAAAAAAAGAGATTGTGTATCTAGACGAATCATCGGCACTCCACGAGTGAATTCGCCGTACGAGCAGGATATGGCTCGAGTGTGGGACTGGATAGATGAAAAAAAGCGGTCGGGAGAGCGGAGAAGAGATACGACCGCACAGTAGACATGCGGGAAATGAAATCCAAGTCTGGAAGATCGTGAGCGAAATGGCTCATTGGCCGCGCGTTCGCCTAACTGCGTTACGTCGTGGCGGGACGATTTCTCCACTGGCCGGAGGCGGAGGTCGTCGCGAAAAGGGAGCCGCTCCTCGCCGAACGAGCGAGCGGGTGAGAAGGTTGCAGAAACTATTGCAGCGCCCTGAATCTAGCGGGATTGCGAGCGACAATCTCAGCTGCAAAAAAAATCACAATGCCCTCACCCTCGCCCGCCCCTTCGGGCGGATTCGTTCTCTATCGTCGAGGAGCGCCTCCGGCACAGGAAATTGAATGGTACGGACGAAATTGAAAGGGGGAAATTTGAGGCATTCCACCCCCCCGCTTTGTTGTTTTGCTTTGCTCTCGGGCTCTTTGATCGAAAGTGGTCAGCAAACTGTATGTATGTACGATAAGGCCATTTACTCCCAAGTAGTTACAGCCCTCGTAATCAGACGGAACAACGCTCGGTTGAAGTTGCATCGTGATCCTCTTCCAACTTCCATCGTAACCTACATAAGTTCGGTGCGATACGCGGGCGTGGGACATGCACTGATCCGCGATGACGACGGGCGGAGCGCGTAAGCATCCTCATTGCGGCCGACATTACGACACGGCCGTAACGAAGGAATTACAGGATTATAGCTCGCGATCGAGTGATAACGCGCGATATCCTGAGGCTCGAGGGTCATAGAATGGACCGCGATGAAATTGGAAGAAGGGGCGTTACTTCGTTATAGCTCAATTAAATTCTCTGCGTCGTCCTTCCGCAGGAGGTAGTTTTACTTCGCGAAGACGGAATGTCAGTGAGAATCATCTTGGCTCTACTATAATCTCCTGCACTGATAACAAAATACGGTTGAATCAACTACAATTCGGGCAGGAACCTTCAACTAAATATTTTGTTGGTACAGCTAAAAAATTTGTTAGTTCAACAATTTGTTGGGTGATTTTACCAAAATATTTTTGAGTCATTAAAGTATTTTGCTCGACCAATTAAATATGTATTTGACCGTCCCTGCCCGAATCTTAGTTGATTCATCTGTAATTTTTTATCAGTGTTATCTCGCTGGTCCAGTAAAAAGTGGTCTCGAGTGGGTGTGAAAAAATACAAAAATATGACTTCTGCGCGCAAGGAGTGAAGATCCGCTGGCAGGGTCTTGAGGCTCATAGCATGGACCGCGATGACATTGGAAGCAGGGGCGTTACTTCGTTATCGCTCAATTAAATTCTCTGCGTCGTCTTTCCGTAGCAGGTAGATTTACGTCGCAAAGACGGAACGTCAGTTAGAATCATCTTAACTTCGCATAATCTGCTGGTCTCGAGTGGGTGTGAAAAAATACAAAAATATGACTTCGGCCCGCAAGGAGTGAAGATCCGCTGGCAGAGTCTCGAGGTTCATAGAATGGACCGCGATGAAATTGCAAGAAGGGACATTACCTCATTATAGTTGAATTAAATTCTCTGCGTCGTCTTTCGGCAGCAGGTAGATTTACGTCGCAAAGACGGAACGTCAGTTAGAATCATCTGAACTCCGCATAATCTGCTGCTCTCGAGTGGGTGTGGAAAATACAAAAATATGACTTCTGCGCGCAAGGAGTGAAGATCCGCTGGCAGAGTCTCGAGGCTCATAGAATGGACCGCGATGAAATTGAAAGAAGGGGCGTTACTTCGTTATAGCTCAATTAAATTCTCTGCCTCGTCTTTCGGCAGCAGGTAGTTTTACGTCGCAAAGACGGAACGTCAGTGAGAATCATCTTGACTCCGCTATATTCTGCCGGTCTCGCTGGTCCACTAAAAAGTGGTCTCGAGTGGATGTGAAAAAATACAAACATATGACTTCAGCGCGCGAAGTAGTGAAGATTCGCTGGCAGATTCTGGAGACCCAAGCCTCAGGAGCTAACGAAGAAGCCAGGAGGGAGGCGCCGCTGACGACGAAAGAGGATTATCCGTGAGCGCTCGTCGGGTAAACTCCGTCCCCGGTTCTTGTCGAGTCATGGCCCACTCCTGAGTCAAATGTAATTAGCATGGTGCTTCGGGCACACAGCGGCGGGAGCTGCGAAGGTAGAAGCTGCACACTGTGGCAGCCAAGTTCATCGCGCACCACTTCAATTTGTACACAGTTGACTCAGCGGAGTTGCATCGCAAACTCACCGGTCTCTCATTGAGTGCATTTGTCTCCGCCAAATGTGTGACAAAGTATCTGTTATTTCAAAGTTGGCGCTCGAGGGAGCGGAAAGCTCATTGTACGCTGCAGAGACAACATCGGATTCTTCGACCGTTGCGCCATTCAAATTGAAATGGATCGTCGAACAAAGGAGCGGAGATTTTTTTTTTTTTTCTTCAAAGCCTCTACATCCTCCTTCGCAAACGTGTGCAGTCTACCTCATTGTCTCGGTTATTTTCGCTCGCTCCATCCGACCCGGCCGAGGGTCTCCCGACGATTAATCACTAATATCGAAGGGTGTGAGGCGAGTAAAAAAAGTGAGACAGATAATAAGGGTGAGAGAGAACGAGGCGGCGGCGCTCCGAGGATGGAAGAGTTGAGGGGGATGAAATGAGGAACAAGAAGAGTAGCGAAGGGAAGTCGTTCGCGCGACTACTCTCGCCCTGCTGGCGTCTAGCGGCTAACGTCCGGCCCATGTACCCCTCGTATTTTATCGAAATGGGAGTATAATTAGTTGGAATAACGGAAGATAAAGCGGCGGGCCATTATGGAAGAGCGAAAGAGGGAGATAGGGCTTTCGGGCGGGGGGCGGGGAAGGGGGGGGGGGGTTGCAGGCGAAAAATGTAAATCAGGCGGTCGGGCAACCGGCAATAATTTGGACGAACTCACTCGTGAAAAATGCAGCGCGCCGAAGCTTCATCCGGCTCTATTATCCGGCGATCCAGCGTTAGTTCACATTTTTCGAGTGTCGAAGTTCGCGTGGCAACGAAACACAAAAATTCGCGAAACGGGCGGGCGAAAAAAAAAAAAAAAAAAATGACGTAAACAAATTATCGCTCGACAAATGGCTCTGACGGTCCCGAGTGCCAAAAGCCACTGTTCATACGCGTAAAGTTCGCGCCGTCCCCGTCGGCTGTTATCGAGCAGTGGATTTATTATCTCGTGTACTACCACTTTTCCATCTCTGTTTAGGAACAATAGGGACTAGTCTGGGAATTATTGCCGCGAGCGAGCGGAGCAGGTTTTGTGCCGTGCGAGCGGAGCGACGGTGCGACCGCGAGCGCCGGCCCGATTTCAATGCGGGAATGTGACAAATGCAAAACGCGAAATAAATGTCAGAAACAGCGAGCGGGAGGAGAATGGAGGGGCCTCTCGTAAATGGGAAACATGTAACGTTAACGAGAGTTAAATGTCGTCTAGTCGCGCGGTCGCGGATCCGGAGGCCCGACAGGGCCGATGTTCCAGGCCCGGGGGTTGACGGAGGCCACTCGCTGCTTTCTGGCTTTTTCTCTCTGGCTTCGTTCGCTCGCCAAGTGACTTCCTGTCAGGGCGCTTTATCGACTCGAACTTCTATTATCCAGCTGGCCACTTTCGGTCGTTATATTTCGGGAACCGGCGACGGGAGGTTGGACGGGAAGGGAACAAAACCCTCGGATCGCGTCGGGGCGAGGGGCTAGCAAAGTCGCGACAGGATGCGCGACTCGCTCTCGGCACTCAAGCGGCGTTGTACGAGGAAGAGCCTCGCGCCGAAAGGACAGCGGCGGTCGGCGGGTTCGAGGAGAACAGAGAATCGGAGACCGGGGAGCACAGACGATTGGCACTCAGCGGGTGGTGACGCGTCCGCCCGGAATGGAGGGAGTCGCCGCAATCATAACTATCAAAAGCAGAAGTTTCGCCGACCGCCGGCTCTCCGGCAACCCCACCCGCGCGCGACTTCTCCGGAGCAGAAGCAGAACCATCGTGGTAGTGTGCAGCGCCCGTGCCAGCAGCCACTTCCTCTCTCGCAATCATGCCGCTTGTTTTGTCATTTGTAACCAGCGTAGCAATTTTCGAAGCCGAGCTCGGCCGCCCACGACTTCCTACCCGGCAAAAACAACTGGAGCATCCTCCGACTCCGTTTCCACTCCGCTGTTCTCTGTTCTGTATCATTTGCCCGCCTTTCGCCGACGCCTAGACCAGTTCCGGGGGCGAATTGGTCCCGGGCCTCGGCGCAAATGAAAAATCTCGCTGAACGCGCGTTAGGGAACTGTTTTCGGGGAACTGCCGAGGCTTCGTAACAGCGAAGTTTGCAGGTGTTCCGCCGAATAATCCTGCAGTGAAAAAAAAATTTGCTTGCGGGCTGCCGAAGAAAAAAATGTTTGTTTCAATTCTACCATCAATTCTTACAATTCCATATGATCCCGAGCAGAAATTGGGATCAGGCTGCCTGATACAGGTTAAGGTTTAAGCCAGGACATGCCTGATCAAGCGAGCCTGATGAGGGCCTGATGAGGGCCTGACAAGGTGCAGATCGTGAAGCATGACTAAATAATCCTCACTTCACGTGAGGCGAGCCTGATGCCAGCCTGATCAGGGCCGGATAACGCACAGGTAGGCGACACCTGACTGGATATCCTTCGCTTTTGACGAGGCTAGCCTGCTGGTACCGCGATCAGGGCCTTAGCAGGTGAATCTATGCACGTGTGAGGCACTTTGTACAAGTACATTTAGTCCTGTATAGCCTTCTACCGAAGCTTAAAAGCAAATTTGACATTATGTTTCTCATGTTGAGGATAGCAGAGTTGGTTAAGGCGCCGCCAAAGCAGTCCCCATTGGCAAGGTCGCTGGTTCAAGTCCGACCATGAGTTAAATAAAAATTAGTTTTTCCGCGCTTTAGATTGTAGTAATTAGTTAATTTAATCCGAAGAACGAATGTAAAAGGTTCACAAGTCCGATAAAATAACGCTAATAAATAAAAAATATTTATTATATTTTTCTGAGGCGGCAATTAGGCACCTTGATTAGGCCATGATCAGGCAGCCTGATGAGGACCTTATAGGGCCATGGCGTTACATATCTGATCAGGGCCTGATAAAGGTGCCTTATCAGGACCTGATGAGGAGTCAGGCCGTGCCTGATAGGGACC